>JAKOOJ010000022.1:11014717-11032217 GCA_022577455.1 Arizona elegans | reverse complement strand
GATCGTAACAAGGAGCCCATCCTGGCCGTCCTGCGGGGTTACGTGGGAAGCAGCCGGCCCCGCGTGCAGGCCCTGGAGGTGGCCTCGGGCTGCGGGCTCCACGCGGCGCATTTCGCCCAAGCGCTGCCCAACCTGGAGTGGCAGCCTTCCGACGTGGATCCCCAAGCCCTGGCCAGGTGAGGAAGGAAGGAAGACTTGGGGAAGGGAGGGGAGGGGAGGGGAAGGGGTTAGGCGGGTGGGTGAAGCCCCCCCCTCCCCTCTCTCTCTGCTTCCCCTGCCTTGCTTTCCATGCTGGTGGGCTCTCTTCCCACTTGAAGACCACAAGCGAATGGCTTTGTTGTGGATTTAATAAGACCAACACAACTTTTCAGGGTTAATCACAGCCAAGGTATATTGCGCAATAGGTTCAAAGCTCTGTACCTGAAGCCTTGAACCAAAGACAGAAATTAGGTACAATGGTTTTTATCCCCTTCTAGACAAAGGATTCTGTTAACTCAGCAATTCATATGGTCATATACATTTGTCATTTTTAATTGACACTTTCATTTTATTCTTTGCCAGCAGTTATAAGTCTTTTTGTTGATTACGGAAGCATAGACTCAAATCATCTTCTGACGATAGACAACTTTTAACTCATGTGGATCCCCTTGACCTAACCAACCTTTAAGCTGTATGTCATTAGAATGTTCCTTTCTTCTGACAACTTAGAGGCCACCTAGAGGTACCAAAAGGATTTGGGCTGAGTTTGTACTTTTTCCAACCGGATGCATTGCTTTTTAGAATAGAGTGAATAGAAAGTTATCCAGTGGTCATCTATCAGAGCCCGCTTCATTTACATTAGCTTGGCCTCTCGGAAGGCACCCCTTTTCCCCATACACAGGCTCCTCTCTTCTTATTATTTATTAATTTAATTTGTATACCGCCCTTCTCCCAAGGGGACTCAGGGCGGTGAACAGCCAAAATTAAAATGCATACAATACAAAAGTCAAGATAATTAAAAAAGATTAAATCAATATGCCTCCCATTTTAAAACCCCAAGTCTATAAAATTTTAAAAATCCCATTAAAAACCCTCTTAAAAACTTTTCCTTTCTCTTCTCTTCCTTTTTCTCTTCCTCCTCTCCTCTCCCCTTCCCTTCGCTTCCCTTCCCTTAGGGAGGGTTCCTCAGCCCATCTCTCAAGGGTTTTTTTCCACACACCGTTACAAAAGGCCAACCAATAAAATGGTATAGACAGCACATCCTTCCCTTCCCTTCCCTTCCCTCCCCTCCCCCAAATTTGGGTGAGGAGAGGGAGAATAGCACTGGCACTTAGACTTATATACCGCTTCACAGTGCTTTACAGCCTTCTCTAAGCGGTTTACAGAGTCGGCATATCGCCCCCCCCCCAACAATCTGGGTCCTCATTTTACCCACCTCAGAAGGATGGAAGGCTGAGTCAACCATGAGCCGGTCAGGATTGAACTGCTGGCAGTGGGCAGAGGGAAGGAAGGAATGACAATAGTAATAGCACTTAGACTTATATACCGCTTCACAGTGCTTTACAGCCCTCTCTAAGCAGTTTACAGAGTCAGCCCTATTGTCCCCAATAATCTGGGTCCTCATTTTACCCACCTCGGAAGAATGGAAGGCTGAGTCAACTTTGAGCCGGTCAGGATCGAACTGCTGGAAGTGGGCAGAGTTTGTCTGCAATGCTTCATTTAACCGCTGCGCCACCACAGCTAATCAGCAAGAGCACTTAAATTTATATGCCGCTTCACGGTGCTTTACAGCCTTCTTCTAAGCAGTTTACGGACTCAGCCTCTTGCCCCCAACAACCTGGGTCCTCATTTTACCCACCTCGGAAGGATGGAAGGCTGAGTCTAACCTTGAGCCTGTTGAGATTTGAACTGTCAAATTGCAGGCAGCTGGTTGTCTGCAGAAATAGTCTGCAGTTATAGCGTTTTTGATGACGTCTGGGCGGGTGGGCGGAGCCTCCCACCACCGCCGCTACCAGTTTTCCCGAACCGGGGCGAACCGATAGCAACCCACCACTGCTTCCAACTCTGTTATGCTATTCTATGGTGGTCAACAGATCCTCCTTTCTCTTTGTCTTCGTAGCATCTCGGCGTTTATCCAAACACTCCACCTCTCAAATGTCAAACCGCCCATCTACCTGGACTCCTCTCAGAGCTGGGAGACCTGGGGAGGTCTGCGTCCAAATTCTTTGGATCTCATCGTCAACATCAACATGATTCACATCTCAGAAATGAAGTGCACCCAGGTGAGGAGGCCTGACTTTCAAAGATTGCTTAGCCGTAAATTCCCTTTCGGCTCACTCTGGGATTGATGCTGGACTTCAGCTGGTTTCGCTTTGGGGATCTCCAGATTAGGTGACTACAATGTAGAATGGGAAACCCCCCCACCCCCAGAAATCTGGTAGCACTTTTTTTCCGACGAGCAAATTCCATTCAAAGGGAGTTGCTTTCACAAGCTGTGGTTTGCCTCATCAGGGGTTAAGAAAAAAGGGGGCACCAGACCTGTGAGTTTTTGCCACGTAGACTAATGAGGCTCTCTTCTTACACTTTAATGTACACTCAGGGTTGGGCTGATGGGGGTTCGCAGGGGTTCGGGAGAACCTCTAGTTAAGATTCTGTGCAGTTCGGAGAACCCCCAAATCCCACTCCTGGCTGGCCCCTCCCAGGAGTCCTCATGCGGCCCGTTTTGGATGCAGGTAAGTGCAGGATGCACGCGGAGACTCGGGGAGGGCGAAAAACAGGCCTACTGGAAGTTTGGCATTTCTGGCCTCCAGAGGGCCTCTGGAGCCTGGGGAGGCCGTTTTCGCTCTCCTGGAGACTTGAGGAAAGCCTCTGGAGCCCGGGGAGGGCAAAAAGCCCACCCCACCCCACCGTGGTGCAGGAGGCCAACTAGGCCACAGCCACCATGGCCAGGGCCACCCAGCAGCTGGGCAGAGAACCCCTTCCTAAAATTTTTGAAGCCCACCCCTGTGTACACTGAAGCTTTGTTTTAACCAACTTAATTGTAAGGGAAATTTGGTGTCCCAGTTAAGGCGCCAAGTTAGAAACTGGGAGATGGTGAGTTCTAGTCCCACCTTAGGCACAAAAATCGGCTGGGTGATTTTGGGCCAATCACTAGGAGACTGTGAGTTTTAGTTCCGCCTTAAACATGAAAGCTGGCTGAGTGATTTTGGGCCAATCACTAGGAGACAGTGAGTTCTAGTTTCATGTTAGATCTGAAAGCCAGCTGGGTGACTTTAGACCAATCACCAGGAGACAGTGATTTCTAGTCCCACCTTAGGCATGAAAGTCAACTGAGTGATTTGGGCCAATCACCAGGAGACAATGAGTTCTAGTTCCATTTAAATCTGAAAGCCAGCTGGGTGACTTTGGACCAATCATCAGCAATCATCAGTTCACCTAGAAAGCACATGGTGAATTCTAGTGCCCGCCTTTGGCATGAAAGCCAACTGGGTGATTTGGGCCAATCACTAGGAGACTGAATTCTAGTTCTGTCTTAGACATGAAAGAAGGCTTTGTGACTTTGGGCCAATAACTAAGAGACTGTGAGTTCTAGTCCTGCCTTAGGCATAAAAGCAGCCTGGGTAACTTTGGGCCAATTACCAGGAGATTGTGAGTTCTAATCCCGCTTTAGGCACGAAAATCAGATGGGTGACCTTGCCTCACCCCTCTCTCTAAGGAAGGAGGCAACGGCAAACTTAATGACCACAGCAAAAAAAAAAAAAAGATTGTAAAATTGAGCACAGCAACCACCAAGTTCCGGTCCCAATTGTGGTCGTAAGTCAAGGGCTACCTGCATGAAGTGTTTTGCTTTGAAGAATGTCGTATTTATTTCGTGATCCTAGTAGACGTTCTTTCCAGGACTGATGGCTTCTCCTTTCTTCCTCTCATGGCTTTTCTTTGTCCAGGGCTTGTTCCAGGGAGCCGGGAAACTACTCAAACCCAAAGCCGTGATGATCACCTATGGAGTAAGTGTTTACTCCGGGATCCTGTAAATTTAGTCAAAAAGCTGTTCTGACCTAGGCTTCCCCAACAGCACGAAGCCGAGTCCTCATCCCAATAAACCCCTTTTATTTAATTTAGAGTGAATTCCTCTCCAGCGAAGTCTTTTCTCTCTCACAGTCTTTCAAGATGGTTTACAATTACTGACCTTTATCAGGCTTGGAGAGTGGCCAGGCCGATATCTTTCAGATGCTGCAATACTTGGCAAGAACGCAGGAATGAACTCATTGTCTCCTGCAAACTCCACTCCCCTTTTGCTGCTCTTTTATTCCCTCTGGGAGGGGCCCTTCATCGTCCACCAGTGGCCTTACTCCCAAGTTGTCCCTTGTTCTTCAGCTGTTCCCTTCGTCTGGAAACTCTGCGCAGGCACACACTGGGAACAGGCTCCAGCTGTTCATCTGCCTCACTGATGTCTGACTCCGAAGGCAGCTGATAACAGTCAGACGGCCCTGGCTCCCTCTCTGCCTCCGATGTAGAGCCCTCATCCGAACCTTCCCCAGACTCCAGGACTGGCCCAGGTTCCTCCCCAACCTCCTCACTGTCTCAATCTGCTGCCAGATCCACTGGCCGTTGGCGGGCCACAACAAAAGCAGAGGGAGATTAGCTAGTCCTGATCTACACAAGGTCAATGCCAGGAGAAATAACCTAGTTTTGGAGTTTGGCATTCTGCCTTGCCATTAATTAATTAATTAATTTAAATTAATTTCCTTGCTTCTATTTTTTCTTCAGAGACTCTGGAGGGCATGGATGTTCTCAGTAGGGGAGAGACTCCCCACTTTGCTGGAGGATGGATGGATGACTTTATCTAACAATTTGTGGTTTTGTTGTTGTTTTGCTTCCGTGCTCGACAGCCCTACGCGGTGAATGGTTCCATCACTCCACAGAGCAACGTGGATTTTGATTACAGGTTGAGGCGGAGGTGAGCAACGCAAAGCTTAATCAGCGGGTGGGGTGGGAGGAGTAGAAGGGAGGGTGTGTCGGGGGGGGAGAGTAAAAAAAAGTCAGGATGGCAGTACAACTATGCAGAAATTGTTTTTAGGTTGCAGAATTATTATTTTTAATACAAGGTTAAAGATGTTCCTTCCTTTCCTTCCTTTCCTTCCTTCCTTCCTTCCTCTCCTCTCCTCTCTCTATTTTCCTTCCTTCCTCTGCTTCCTTCACCTTCTCCTCTTTCTCCTCTCCATTTTCCTTCCTCTGCTTCCTTCTCCTTTTTCTCCTCCTTCTTCTCTTTCCATTTTCCTTCTTTCCTTCCTTTCTCCCTCCCTTCCTCCCTCCCCCCTCCCTTCCTCTCCTCTTCTCTTTCTCCTCCTTCTCTTCTTTCCATTTTCCTTCCTCCTTCCCTCCCTCCCTCCCTCCCTCCCTTCCTTCCTCCCCTCTCCTCTCCTCCTTCTCTTCTTTCCATTTTCCTTCCTTCCTTCCTCTGCTTCCTTCACCTTCTCCTCCTCTCCATTTGCCTTCCTTCCTCTGCTTCCTTCTCCTTTTTCTTTCCATTTTCCTTCCTTCCTTCCTTCTTCTCCTTCTTCTTCTCTTTTTGTTTTCCTTCCTTCCTTCCTCCCTCCCTCTCTCCCTCCCTCTCTCCGTCTACCAGCAATCCAGCTTGGGGACTCAGGGACACAGCTGTCCTGCAACAGCTTGCTGAGGCCAACGGGATGCAGCTGGAAAACATGGTAGGCTGAATTGGGAAAGGTATCCCATTCTGTTTACAACTGGGAAAGGAACGCTTTTACCTTTGGCCGCAGTTTTAGTTTCAGCTTCAGCTTTCCTGTTTTAAGTCTTAGTTTTGCTTCGGTTTTAATTTTGCTTCAGTTTACAATGGTAACTTTACAGTTTTAGTTTTTGTCTTAGCTCAAGTTTTACAGTTTTAGTTTTACAATGTTAGCTTTCATCTGGAGAGGGGAATATCCCAAAGTCAAGATGGCAGCCGTGTCCGTGTGATTGACATCTCCATGCCGCTGCCCTCTTGATTATTTTGATCAACCCCTGCAAACATCCCTGCCTGAATACCACCCCCCCCCCCCCCGTAACCCAATTTCGAGCGACAATTTCACCCTGGCAATAGATGCGCCTCCTCCAGTTTGCTATTTTGAGTTCGCTTTTTGCTTAAAAATAAGCTGAGCTTCTCGCTCATATGCTGACCAATCCTTCGGCCGGCTAAATTTTTTAGACGTCAGCTCCTTTTGCTGATCTCAGGGATCCCCTAGTGCAGCGGTCATCAACTGGTGGTCCGCGAGAAAATGTTGGTGGTTCACAGAAAAATTACTTACATTTTTTATATTGCACTAAATCAGGGGTCAGATACATGCAATGAAAGTGTGCGTTGCTGCAGAGAGTCTCCCCCTTTGGGGTCTTTTTGCGTGGGTCGGAGAGGGGGCAGTAATTCCGACTTGGGGTCTGCTTCAGTCTCCTGGTGTGGGGCTTTGGGCGAAGGCTGGAGGGAAGAGCCGCTGGTGGTGAAGAGCCGGAGGGCCTCGTTCCAGTGGGACAGCATCATGGCCTGGAACTGGCTGACAATCTCAGCCTGCTGAGCCTCCAGGCACTGGTACCTGGCCTTGCACTCCCGCAGGTCTTCCCTCTGCTTGGAAAGCCTAAGCTCCTAGTCCTTAGTGAGGTGCTTCTGCTAAGCCTCCTTCTCGGTCAGATCCAATTTGAACTGAGCTCTTTTGCCAACTCTTTCTCGTGGTGGCTGCTTAGCTCCAACAACTGCTTCCTGTTGGGGCCCTAAGGAGCCTGGGCGAGGAGGCGAGGAGTAGCTGGGAGGGGAGGGGCGAGTAGAGGCTGGCAAGCAACGTGAGTGACATTGAGATGGCCACGCCCACCCAGTCACATGACCACCTAGCCACGCCCACCCAGCCGGTCATTAGGCAGATCGTATTAGTGGTCCGCGGGATCTAAAATTATAAATTTAGTGGTCCCTGAGATCCGAAAGGTTGGTGACCCTTGTTCTAGTATCTCCTGGTTCCTCACCCTGAGGATGGGGTCTCTTGAAGCCTGGCATCTATTGCGAATTTTATCGCCCAGAATAACCACAAAAAAAGGTTTCTGCTTCCAGGTCGACATGCCGGCAAACAACAAGTGCCTCGTTTTCCGCAAACACTAAGTCACCGGACTGCTGTCTCCAACGAGGGAAGTTCATGGACCACTTCAGGATGCGGCAGACGTCTTCTTCTCCTTCTGCAGGATTCCTTCCGCTTCTCTTCCTGCTGAGGTCTGCTTCTTGACACATCCATGAGGAAGTCCTCATAAGGCGGTGGGACCAAGTGCCATAATTAATTCATAGGTGTAAACTTTGCGGAAGAAACTGTGGTCCAGCAGAGATGCTCGGTCATGTTGCTCTTGACTTCTTTTGGTGGAGAGATAGGGTGTTCATGCCCCTTTGGAGTTGAGGGCTAGATGCTTGCATTTTTGGACAAAGGAGAGGTCGGGGACCACTGTTGTCCATGCAATGGCTTGACCAGTGTGGTCATGTACTTATCTGCCTTGGACATAATGCTTCAGAATTAGTTTTGACTTCTCAGGTTGTGGCATTCACATCACAAAATTTAGAGGCACCCCCTTCAGCCTCAAGAAACAGGGTATGTTCCCAGGGTACATTAAACAAGCTGAGTTAACAGGACCCTCTCTCTAATTAAACCTTTGGCTGCCAGCTGCGTGGCGGCTTGGTGGTCCTCCATAACAACCGCCAGTTTGGTTGGATTCGGAACGCTGCTCCTATAACCAAGGTTTGAAATCCTGGGGTTTCAAATTCAGGATGCCTTAAACGTCTGCGGGTTTTGATTTGGAAAATATGGCAAGCCACAAATCCTGGGGTGAAATGCTCCCGGTTCAGACCGTATCGCCCGATCTGGTAGCGATGGCGGCGGGTGGTTCGAAGAACCGGTAGCAAAAGTCCCTGTGCGCCTCCCCACATGCCCAGCTGAGCCGCGCGATCATCAGAGGCTTTTTTTTTTTTACTTTTAAAAGCATTTTTTCTACAACCTCTTCGGCCGAAAAAAAGGTTGCAGAAAAGAAAATGCTTTTAAAAGCCTCTGACGATCAGACAACTCAGCTGGGATCGTCAGAGGCTTTTCAAAGCATTTTTTTACCACCTCTTCGGCTGAAGAGGTTGTAGGAAAAAATGGTTTTAAAAGTAAAAAAAAAAAAAAAAGCCTCTGATGAGGTGGGCGGGGTAAGTGAGCGGTGACCGGGCCGGGGACCAGTTCGGGGGCGTGGCCAGCCAATGTTATTACTGGTTCTCAAAACTACTACAAATTTTTACTACCGGTTCTTGCAAACCGGTGCGAACCGCGAGCAACTCACCACTGCCCTTGTCCTCCTGCCATGAAATTTTGGTAGGGGTCTTTCCCCACACCCCCACACACACTTCTTCCTTAATTACAAAGATGATATTACATCAGGCCAACACTTAATTAAACCTCAGAACTAGTGAACCAGAAGTGGTATTAAGCCGGTCCAATAGTGGAAATCGTGGGTGGGCCCACACCTCGGCTCTATGCCATCCTATTTAAGCATGTTTTTGAGGCCGGGAGCATGCATGGAAGGCTGGAGCGTGCACGGACCGGGCACATGCATGCATGAAGCAAGTGTGTGCGTTGCAAACTGGTAGTAACATAATGTGAAACCCTCCACTAGGTGAACCTCGATATTTCATGCTGTTGGTACAATTTAAAACAATGTCCATCTCGGTTACCTTTGAGGAGATGAGGATGTCAAGATTCCCCCATGCTTAAATCTTTAAAACCATGAGCCTGATGTTGAACCGGTGCATGGCGCATTAGATGAATCGCAATGCTCTCAAGTTCCTTTAATGCAAATTTCCGGCTTGCAAGTTTGGGCAGCTTGGAGGTTTGAGCATCCTTCTGCGTGAACATTTCCTTTCCTTTTAGAACACCCACGAGAAAGACAGGGCTGGTTTCGACCAACCGTCTGTCTAGATGTGTTGGAGTGCAGTTGATTTCCAGATTTTTGACTTGTAATCCAGTAGATCTGGATGGCTGGGTTTTGTTTTTTTTTAAAAAAAAAAATCTTGTCCCGGTTTTCTGCAGGGATGAGAAGTTGGTTGGTTTGCTTTCGAACGTGGCGAATTGCACACCGCTTCACATGTGAAGAGGGATAACTTCCAAAGTTTTTTTGCTTGCATAACCAGAGGTGGAATTCAGCTGGTTAGGCTGAATTCCGACAATCAGCTGGCCCTGCCCACCCGCCTCCGCCCCAGTGGTGAAATCGAAATTTTTTTACTGCCGGTTCTGTGGACGTGGCTTGGTGGGCGTGGCTTGGTGGGCTTGGCGGGCTTGGCAGGGGAAGGATACTGCAAAATCCCCATTCCCTCCCCACTCCTGGAGGAAGGATATTGCAAAATCCCCATTCCCTCCCCACTCCTGGGGGAAGGATATTGCAAAATCCCCATTCCCTCCCCACTCCTGGGGGAAGGATACTGCAAAATCCCCATTCCCTCCCCACTCCTGGGGGAAGGATATTGCAAAATCCCCATTCCCTCCCCACTCCTGGAGGAAGGATATTGCAAAATCCCCATTCCGTCCCCACTCCTGGGGGAAGGATACTGCAAAATCCCCATTCCCTCCCCACTCCTGGAGGAAGGATATTGCAAAATCTCCATTCCCTCCTCACTCCTGGGGGCAGGATACTGCAAAATCCCCATTCCCTCTCCACTCCTGGAGGAAGGATATTGCAAAATCCCCTTTCCCTCCCCACTCTGGGGCCAGCCAGAGGTGGTATTCGCTGGTTCTCCAAACTGCTCAAAATTTCCGCTACTGGTTCTCCAGAACCTGTCAGAACCTGCTGGATTTCACCCCTGCTCCGCCCTAGCTTGTCCTTCCTGCTTTCTAGCTTATCTCAATTGCGCGGCATAGCTGATTCCACCCCTCTCTTCTACTTACCATTGCTGACTTGGAAGGTAAGCAGCTGAGCTTTTAAAAGCTCCGTTTTCAGCGCGAAGTGCACACTCACTGAACAGGTTGTTAAACCAGCAGCATTCCACCACTGCACATAACTAACTGCTTGGGTTTATTGTTTACAATCCAGTGCTATTCACATGTCCGTAGGCAGATTAGAGTTACCTTTAAAGATGATAAATGATTTTTAATTTTTTTTTCTTGCACCCTCCTTTCAATTTTTTTGTTTCTTTAAAAAAAAAAAGAGAGATTATGATTTTTTTTCTATGTCCAGGGGAAGAAAATTAAATTTGTATGTAGAATACTATCTCCCTCTAGTGGCGATGTGTGGCATGTAGAATACTATCTCCCTCTAGTGGCGATGTGTGGCATGTAGAATACTATCTCCCTCTAGTGATGTGTGGCATATCCATATTTCTTATTTGGATGATGTGAGAATGCTCAAAAAAAGAGCCTTGGCTAAGAATCAAGGTAACAGCATCTTATATAATCTGTGTTGCATTTGGGTGCAAATAAATACAACGTTTTGGCATTACTTACACAAATATCGCTTGGTTTTTATCTAGTTCGCTATCTACAAGGGAGCCATTCGGAAAGGTAAATCTGATAGTGTGTCACCAGGGGGCAGTATTAGATCACATTTGTCCGGACTCAGAAGCTAAGCAGGGCCAGTCCTGGTTACAACTTGGATGGGCCTCCTCCAAAGGACTGTAGGGAGGCAGTCAAACAGCCTGCAAAATGTGAAGGAAAAACACTTCCCCCCACCCTCAATTTACATAGTCCTCAATTTATGATCTGCCACTTAGCAACCTTTCAGAGTTATGTCAGATCTCCCCCTCCAAAGTTACTTATGACCTGTTCTGGAGTTCCAGTCGCCACACACACACACACACACACTTTGCAGTATATGACAAAATTTTACGTGCTCAGCAACCAGCCCTGTTTACGGTCATTTGCAGCATTTTATAATCACATGACCATGATTTATTTTATCCCCCCCCCCCCAGAAATTGGCAATTGCCCACCTAGGCTAGGAAGCTAGTCCTCAAGAAACAGTGATCGTTTGTTGAAAGAAAGAATTTGCCATCCCAAAAGGATTTTAAAAAAAAAAGCTTCTATTGACCTGCGCTGTAAGATTTAGAAAAAAACGTGGTTGGTTGGTTGGTTGGTTGAATTAGTCTTCATTTCACAAAAGATTGGAGCAGCTGAGAAGGATGTACAGCAGTGGGACCTAGTGGCGTGATAGCGGACCTATGGCACGCGTAACCATATTGGTGGGCACGCGAGCGTTGCCCTAGCTCAGCTCCAGCATGCATGCACACGCTGGCCAGCTGATTTTGGGGCCTTCTGGGCCCACTGGAATTTGGCAAATGGGCTGTTTCCGGCCTCCAGAGGGCCTCCGGTGGGGTGGGGAAGGCTGTTTTTGCCCTCCCCAGGCGCATAGAAAGCCTCTGGAGCCTGGGCAGGGCAAAAAACAGGCCTACCGTGCCCACTGTGCAATCACATGCCAAAAGCGGAGAGAGCATGTGGGGGGCGCATGCGCAGGGGGGCAGGGCACAGAATTATGGGTGTGGGCACGTGCGCGCGCAACTATCCTGCACTCATCCAGCTTTTGGCACGCGATGGCAAAAAGGTTAGTCATCACTGACCTAATGGTTGCAGATAAATGACAGCTCACATTAACAAGCGTTCGCCAGCCCTCGTCATAGTTAAGAGTTCGGATTGTGGCAGAAAAAATATTTTAAAAATAAATAGAGCTGGCCTGGACCTGAAGATGGGAAATGTAGATTTCCCTTTTACTGACTGTTTTCACCCAGCACATTAAACTAGGTCACTTAAAAAGCCTAGTACAGTTAGTCCTCGGCTTACAACGGTTCATTTAGTGGCCGAAGTTACCACAGCACTGAAAAAAAGACACTTCGGAACGTTTTTCACACTTAACGACCGTTGCAAGTCTCCCCGTGGTCACGTGATCAAAATTTGGACACTTGGCTCATATTTGTGAGGGTTGCAGTGTCATGTGATCACCGGGGGGAGGGACACGTCAGTGGTGAAATCCTAATTTTTTTTACTACCGGTTCTGTGGGCGTGGCTTGGTGGACATGGTGTGGCTTGATGGGCGTGGCAGGGAAAGGATACTGCAAAATCTCCATTCCCATCCTACTCCAAGGGAAGGATACTGCAAAATCTCCATTCCCACCCCACTCCAGGGGAAGGATACTGCAAAATCCCCATTCCCTCCCCACTCTGGGGCCAGCCAGAGGTGGTATTTGCCAGTTCTCCAAATTACTCAAAATTTCCGCTACCGGTTCTCCTGAATCTGTCAGAACCTGCTGGATTTCACCCCTGGGTCACGTGATCCCCCTTTTGTGACCTTCAGACGAGGCAAGTCAATAGGGAAAGCCAGATTCACTTAACAACCGTGTTGCTAACGCAACAACTGCAGTGATTCAGCTTAAGAAATGTGGCAAGAGAGGTTGTAAAATGGAGGGCAAAACTCATTTAACAACTGTTTTGCGTAGCAACGTAAATGTTGGGCTCAGTTGTGGTCGTAAGCCGAGGACTACCTGTAGATGTATTCCGTACACTTGAATGGGAATTAGTCGCTTTGGGTTGTGTGAACCCAACCTGTTTGGTAGGTTGGTTGGTTGATCCAAAAACTCAGAAAACCAGTTAGTTCAGTGACCGGGTTCAGCATGTTGTGTGAACACAACTCTTCTGTGGATTGAAAGGGGCAGTAGCTCATCTGTTCATCTTCCAACCCAGTCCTTGGTTTCTATAACAATATAAGGATGGCTGCACCTTTGAGGAGAGGGGTCTCTTGCCTGTTCTACTTTCCCTCCCCTCAAGCCCACCTTAGTCCTGAAACCGGTTGAACAATTCACAGGTTTTCTTCTCCAGAAGCTCATAAATCTTCTTGACCCGCTTATCATTGGCAGTCCGGACATAGCTGTTGGGATCCAGGACAGCCATGCCGTCGTGAACTTCCCCCATGATGATGAGAGGCCCATCCTCCGCGGTCATGTTGGGACAGGGGCAGTTCCAGTCCATGTCCGTCAAGGTGACTTCCAGATACTTGATGTTGAAGAACTTGAGGCCCATCTTCTCGTCCTTAAGAACGTCATCCAGCGCAAAACGGGCAATCCCAGAGTCTTGATCCTCGAGGATCTCCATCAGTCGCCCCACGATGGCGAAATCGCTGCGGCAGAGGCTCAACACCATCTTGCTCTTCAGGCGACACGCTTTGCACAGCAAGGTCTTGGGGAAGGGACAGGCATCCTCGCAGCTCTCCTTGTTGTCAAAGTTGTTCTCGTTGCCCTCGCAACCGCCGTAGATGAAGGAATGGCACTGCTTCATCAGGTGGTTGTAGGCCCAGCGAGGTTCCCAGTTCTTACAGGGCCCTTGCACCATGGGGAGGGTACACAGGTCGACCGTGTTGCTGACGCAAGCCAGTTGACACTCCTCATAAGTGTCGAAGTGGTTCTGGTTCGCCCCGCAACCGCCGTAACGAAAAGTAACACAGGAGCCCTTTTTGGAGTCAAAATGCCAATGGGTTTGGTAGGTCTCACAATCCTGGGTATCAGGTTCCCTCAAGCACTCGTTGGGCGGGAGCTTCAACGTACTGGAAACTCTCGGTTCTCCTCTGGAGTGTTCCTTCTTGACGACCGAGAGTGGGAAGTCCGCTCGCAGGAGACCGGCAGAATTCCTGGCTGTACATGTGTAGATCCCAGCATCTTCTGGCTGAGCGTTGTAGATGACCAACTGGCCAATGTTGGTCACCACCATGTTGCCGTACATCTGGTCAGGCCGCATGATGAAGTTCTCCTGATGGTCGCTCTGCTTCTCCCAGGTGATGTCAGGACGAGGACGCCCGCTCACGTCACAGTGGAAGCTCACGGTGCCGCCCACGTAGACGAGCTGGTGGAAAGGGTTGTTGTAGAGAGCCGGCGGGATAGGCAGCTCTGGAGATGCCCCAGGAGTGGGGTGAGTAGTGGTCTCCACTGGCACTGGGCTAGTATTGGGCCAGGTAAAGATATACTTGCATGGCACCACTGCCAGGCTGATGCCCCGGATACAGGCTTCGGCATCCATGTAACACTTGTTGTAATAGGTGAGTCCATCGGAGGCGCAGGTGAAGTTGGGGTCCTTCTCACACCTGTCCTTGCACTTACAGACTGGTTGCCCATCCCAAATATCACAGTCCGAGCCCTGCTGGGTGCAGACGAAGCTCTCGCAGGTGGCTTCCTGCATCTGTTCCAACGAAGAGATGCTCCCGTCGGCATAACGGGCAGCCACGCAACTCCGCAAGCCGCAAACGTTGGTGCAGCATTTCTCAAAGCCTTCGCAGTCCTGTCAAGGAAACAAAAGACAGGGTGTTCAAATGCACAGGCACTTCTCTTTGGGAGATTTATTGCACAGGTAGAACACATCTTCTCCCAAGTCTAACAAGAGTCTACCTCCCGAATGCCATCACTCTGCTAAACAAATCATTCCCTTAACACTGTCAAACTATTCACTAAGTCTGCACTACTATTAATCGTCTCATCATTCCTATCACCCACCTCCTCCCACTTACGACTGTATGACTGTAACTTTGTTGCTTGTATCCTTACGATTTATATTAATTGTTTCCTAGTACGATTCGATTACTTATTTGTACCCTATGACTATCATTAAGTGTTGTACCTTATAATTCTTGATGAATGTAACTTGTCTTTTTATGTACACTGAGAGCGTATGCACCAAAGACAAATTTCTTGTGTGTCCAATCACACTTGGCCAATAAAGAATTGTGTTGTGTTGTGTTGTGTTGTGTTGTGTTGTGTTGTGTTGTGTTGTGTTGTGTTGTATTGGTATTGGTATTGGTATTGGTATTGGTATTGGTATTGGTATTGTATTGTATTGTATTGTATTGTATTGTATTGTATTGTATTGTATTGTATTGTATTGTATTGTATTGTATTGTATTGTATTGTATTGTATTGTATTGTATTGTTCTGTTCTTTATCTACTCCACTCCACTCCATTCTCCTCTATCGTAATGGTTGGTGCAAGCCCATTGTGCTAATCTGTAACTGACCGGGTTTACAGGATTGCATTATGCCAGTTTGCACAGCATTCTGGATGTTTTGGACAAGGCAATAAACAGCAGCGAGTTTTGACTTAGCCTATTGTACCAATAGAAGGTATGAATGTCTATAAATGTCTTTATGTATGAATGTATATACAAATAAGAGCTAACCCCACTCCCTTCTAGCACTGAAGGTGTTACCTACTTTGGTAATGAAATGTCTGCAAGAAAACCTTAATCACCTCTTCCTCCTCCTCCTCTCCCTCTTCCTCCTCTTCTCCACAAAACCCACATTTGTTTTGGCACTGATGATGTTACCTAGTTTGGTAATGAAATGTCTACAAAAGAACCACCAAGCTCAGAGAGCACCAAGGACCCCATAGTCCTCGTCCTCGTCCTCAAATTTGGCTCCCTTCTAACACTGATGATGTTACCTACTTTGGTAATGAAAACCACCAAGCTCAGAGAGCACCAAAGATTCTACTTTAGCAATGTTGTAAACCCAGCCACTACTTAACTTCACTTGTTGCTCTAAATCTGTGTCTTGCTGAATTCACCACCCTTGACTGGGTTCACATTACACCGCCTTAAAAATTTATTTTCAAATCACATCAGGGCGGATTTGACCACACTGGCTGGCTGGCTGGGGAATTCCGGGAGTTGAAGTCCACAAGTCTTTCAAGTCACCAAAGTTGGACACTCCTTGCTCTAGGGACAGAGGTGGGTTTCAGCAGGTTCTGACCAGTTCTGGAGAACCGGTAGCGGAAATTTTGAGTAGTTCGGAGAACCGGTAGTAAAAATTCTGACTGGCCCCGCCCCCATCTATTCTCTGCCTCCCGAGTCCCAGCTGATCGGGAGGAAGTGGGGATTTTGCAGTAATGTTCCCCTGGATTCGGGAGGGAATGGAGATTTTACAGTATCCTTCCCCTGGATTGAGGTGGGAATGGAGATTTTACAGTATCATTCCCCTGGATTGGGGTGGGAATGGAGATTTTATAGTATCCTTCCCCTGGAGTGGGGTGGGAATGGAGATTTTACAATAGCCTTCCCCTGGATTGGGGTGGGAATGGAGAATTTACAGTTTCCTTCCCCTGCCACGCCCACCAAACCACGCCCACCAAGCCGCACCCACAGAACCAGGAGTAAAAAATTTTGAAAACCACCACTGTCAAGGGGCAATTCTACATCTTCCTCGAGCAAGTGCCCGGATTGATAAGAAACCCCCCCCCCCCAGCCCCAGTTTACAACCAGACATCTGGTCTCCTCCTCAACACACCGCTGACAAAGATTCATTTTTTGTCTTCTTCTTCAGCAGCTGCTGTTCATTACAAGGACCCTCCTCACCTCCTGCCCTCCAGCACGGACCACGCTCGCTTTTGCTCTTCCTTTAATTCCTCCCACCCACCCCCGTCAATTCCACCACCTAAACATTCTGGCAAGTGGTTTTTGCGCCAGAATTTTTCATCCTGTGAAGTCGGGGAGGGGTGTGTGATTTCACCCCTCCCTCAATTTGTCGAGCTTGCTTGTAATCGGGTAGTTTTTGGGAGAAGGAATGTGGGAAGAAAGATGGAGCCGTAGACGGAAAGAAGGCATCTCTTGGGAGTTGACATCTGGTGACCCCCACAGCCGTCTTCGTCGGTAAACCTATCAAAGGGTTTTGCCCCTGCTTTTTTCCCATTTTTCCTCCCTCCCCCCCTCACTTCCCATGGGTGCCAGCCAGCCCTCAGGTGGGCAGTTTCAAACACTGAGCGGTATTTAAAAACTGAAGGAAAAAAAAATGCCTTCTTTTGTTTACAGATTAAGTGCAAATCTTTCGGTGCCCACCATAACGAGAGATGGATTTCAGCAGGCTCTGATCAGTTTCTGGAGAACCGGTAGCGGAACTTTTGAGTAGTTCAGAGAACCAGTAGTAAAAATTCTGACTGGCCCCGTCCCCATCTATTCTCTGCCTCCCAAATCCCAGTTGATCGGGAGGAAATGGGGATTTTGCAGTATCCTTCCCCTGTCACGCCCACCAAGCCACACCCACAGAACCGGTAGTAAAATATTTTGAAACCCACCACTGACCATAACTTTCTAAGAACTCGGATAAGGTAGCCTGTCTCTGATACAAGGTTAGTAGAGAGCTTATGAAGGCTACTGACTTGACACAATCAGGTCTGATTCACTCCAGGGTCTTGATTCAGTCCGGGGAGCAGAAGATTTGCCTGAATGGCTAATAGGAGGACCCAAAACGACCTTACTCAAGGTTTACACACGCACACCTTGTTCTTAAAACGAGGCTGCGGACACTTTGGAGGAATCTCGGGGTTGGGACACATGCCTCTTCCTCCTCTGAACATGTTCAAAGCTTTCGTCTTTGGTCAGCGAGGAAAAAATGAATCGGAGCTACAGAGTCCTGGGGGTTCCAGTGAACCACAGCAGGCAGTTGTGGGTAGGGGGGGAATCGACCCAGGATCTCCTCAAAATTCATTTCTGGGATCTGTTAAGGAGCCTCTTGAGC
>JAKOOJ010000022.1:10237217-10262217 GCA_022577455.1 Arizona elegans | reverse complement strand
AGCCAAGGTTTTTTTGTAGCTCCAGCTCAGTAGAATCTCATCTACTCGGTTCTGGGCTTTTTTCCTTTCTAACACCTAGCAAGCTCTGACTGCTAGGTGGGAGACCTAAATAGATCCATTTCTAGCTCGTTAGCTGTCGTCAGTAGGCCACACCCACCTCCTCCCTGTAAAGGCATAGTATCAATTTTCTTACTTCTTCGTAGGGTCTATGTGTGTTTTTCTTCTAGCCAGGTTTTCCCTACGTAGCCAAGGTTTTTTTGTAGCTCCAGCTCAGTAGAATCTCATCTACTCGGTTCTGGGCTTTTTTCCTTTCTAACACCTAGCAAGCTCTGACTGCTAGGTGGGAGACCTAAATAGATCCATTTCTAGCTCGTTAGCTGTCGTCAGTAGGCCACACCCACCTCCTCCCTGTAAAGGCATAGTATCAATTTTCTTACTTCTTCGTAGGGTCTATGTGTGTTTTTCTTCTAGCCAGGTTTTCCCTACGTAGCCAAGGTTTTTTTGTAGCTCCAGCTCAGTAGAATCTCATCTACTCGGTTCTGGGCTTTTTTCCTTTCTAACACCTAGCAAGCTCTGACTGCTAGGTGGGAGACCTAAATAGATCCATTTCTAGCTCGTTAGCTGTCGTCAGTAGGCCACACCCACCTCCTCCCTGTAAAGGCATAGTATCAATTTTCTTACTTCTTCGTAGGGTCTATGTGTGTTTTTCTTCTAGCCAGGTTTTCCCTACGTAGCCAAGGTTTTTTTGTAGCTCCAGCTCAGTAGAATCTCATCTACTCGGTTCTGGGCTTTTTTCCTTTCTAACACCTAGCAAGCTCTGACTGCTAGGTGGGAGACCTAAATAGATCCATTTCTAGCTCGTTAGCTGTTGTCAGTAGGCCACACCCACCTCCTCCCTGTAAAGGCATAGTATCAATTTTCTTACTTCTTCGTAGGGTCTATGTGTGTTTTTCTTCTAGCCAGGTTTTCCCTACGTAGCCAAGGTTTTTTTGTAGCTCCAGCTCAGTAGAATCTCATCTACTCGGTTCTGGGCTTTTTTCCTTTCTAACACCTAGCAAGCTCTGACTGCTAGGTGGGAGACCTAAATAGATCCATTTCTAGCTCGTTAGCTGTCGTCAGTAGGCCACACCCACCTCCTCCCTGTAAAGGCATAGTATCAATTTTCTTACTTCTTCGTAGGGTCTATGTGTGTTTTTCTTCTAGCCAGGTTTTCCCTACGTAGCCAAGGTTTTTTTGTAGCTCCAGCTCAGTAGAATCTCATCTACTCGGTTCTGGGCTTTTTTCCTTTCTAACACCTAGCAAGCTCTGACTGCTAGGTGGGAGACCTAAATAGATCCATTTCTAGCTCGTTAGCTGTCGTCAGTAGGCCACACCCACCTCCTCCCTGTAAAGGCATAGTATCAATTTTCTTACTTCTTCGTAGGGTCTATGTGTGTTTTTCTTCTAGCCAGGTTTTCCCTACGTAGCCAAGGTTTTTTTGTAGCTCCAGCTCAGTAGAATCTCATCTACTCGGTTCTGGGCTTTTTTCCTTTCTAACACCTAGCAAGCTCTGACTGCTAGGTGGGAGACCTAAATAGATCCATTTCTAGCTCGTTAGCTGTCGTCAGTAGGCCACACCCACCTCCTCCCTGTAAAGGCATAGTATCAATTTTCTTACTTCTTCGTAGGGTCTATGTGTGTTTTTCTTCTAGCCAGGTTTTCCCTACGTAGCCAAGGTTTTTTTGTAGCTCCAGCTCAGTAGAATCTCATCTACTCGGTTCTGGGCTTTTTTCCTTTCTAACACCTAGCAAGCTCTGACTGCTAGGTGGGAGACCTAAATAGATCCATTTCTAGCTCGTTAGCTGTCGTCAGTAGGCCACACCCACCTCCTCCCTGTAAAGGCATAGTATCAATTTTCTTACTTCTTCGTAGGGTCTATGTGTGTTTTTCTTCTAGCCAGGTTTTCCCTACGTAGCCAAGGTTTTTTTGTAGCTCCAGCTCAGTAGAATCTCATCTACTCGGTTCTGGGCTTTTTTCCTTTCTAACACCTAGCAAGCTCTGACTGCTAGGTGGGAGACCTAAATAGATCCATTTCTAGCTCGTTAGCTGTCGTCAGTAGGCCACACCCACCTCCTCCCTGTAAAGGCATAGTATCAATTTTCTTACTTCTTCGTAGGGTCTATGTGTGTTTTTCTTCTAGCCAGGTTTTCCCTACGTAGCCAAGGTTTTTTTGTAGCTCCAGCTCAGTAGAATCTCATCTACTCGGTTCTGGGCTTTTTTCCTTTCTAACACCTAGCAAGCTCTGACTGCTAGGTGGGAGACCTAAATAGATCCATATATATATTTGTGTTGCTGTTTTAGCATTTATTCTAACCGGATTTTTAATCTCTGTCCTCTCTGGTCTCACCTATGAAGTCTGTGTGAGCACTTTAGCATTTTTTTAAAAAAATGCATACTGTCTTTGAGCCAGCATTCTCTCTCTGTATGTATCTTTCCTAATGATCCCGCTACTGTCAATTTAGTTTGGGAGATTGGAACGCCAATTCCCTGGCGCTGGTTAATGACCGCAACCAACCGATTCCGATGACGGATGACCGAAACCTCCCTCTTCTTCCCTTTTCAGCATGACCATGAGCGCTGCCTCCATCGAGCAAGAGCCGTCACGCAAGCTGGCCTGTTGTGGAGTCCCCTTGATAACGGAGGACATGCAGTCGCTGGCCATCCGCACGCTTTCCGGCACGGACATCAACAAGCACTACGACCTCATCCGTGAGCTGGGGAAGGGAACCTACGGGAAGGTAGACCTGGTCTCCCATAAGAGCACAGGTGAGTTCCAGGGAGGGGAATTCTCCCTGGGCATGATTCACGCTTCCGATTGATTAAAAATGGCAAAAAAGAGAGAAAAAGGGACATGGTGGCTCACTGCGGTGGCTCCCTCACATTCCTTGTGGGATGGCCAACTGTACAAAGTCCTGTTTAAAGATCATATTTTTTGGGGAGTTTCATTATTTATTTATTTATTTATTTATTATTCGAATTTCTATACCGCCCTTCTCCTTTCAGACTCAGGGCGGTGAACAGCCAAAATAAAAACATTTATACATAAAGTACGATTAAAAATAGATTTAAAATAATTAAATTTGGCCCATAGTTTAAAATTTATCAATTTAAAATCCATATCAAAATTTAAAACCAACCATAAAATCATAAAATCAAGAGACCGGCTAACTGAAAGAGATGAGTTTTTAGGGCCCGACGAAAAGTCCAGAGGTCAGAGATCACTCGTATCTCTGGGGATAGATTGTTCCAAAGGGTAGGTGCCACCACAGAGAAGGCTCTCCTCCTGGGGGTCGCCAGCCGGCATTGTCTAGCCGACGGCACCCTGAGGAGGCCCTCTCTGTGGGAGCGAACTGGCCGGTGGGAGGCTATTGGTGGCAGAAGGCGGTCCCGTAAGTACCCTGGCCCTAAGCCATGGAGCGCTTTAAAGGTGATCACCAACATCTTGAAGTGCACCCGGAAGTCCACCGGAAGCCAATGCAGCTCGCGCAGGAGAGGAGTCACATGGGAGTGCCCAGTCGCTCCCATAATCCCCCGCGCGGCCGCACTCTGCACCAGTTGGAGCCTACGGGTGTACCCCAAGGGGAGCCCCATGTAGAGAGCGTTACAATAGTCCAGACGAGAAGTGACGAGTGCTTGAGTGACTGTGTGTAGGGAGTCCCGATCTTCATCTTACCTGGACAGTGATTTCCAGAACGATTTTATTTCCTTGGTCCCCATCACACAGGGAGTTGCTCACCGTCCTCTTCCTTGCCCTGTCTTCTCCATCCGCAGGCACCAAGATGGCTCTGAAATTTGTCAACAAGAACAAGACCAAACTGAAGAATTTCCTGAGGGAGTTCAGCATCACCAATACTCTCTCTTCCAGCCCTTTCATCATCAAAGTGTTTGATGTGGTCTTCGAGACGGAGGACTGCTATGTCTTTGCTCAGGAATACGCACCCGGAGGAGACCTTTTTGACATCATTCCTCCCCAGGTAGGTGGACTTCGGTTGCCCCTTCTTGACCTGAACGGAAGGTGAGGCAAGATGTCTTCCAATAGACAATACCAAGATGGACAAATGGGGTGTTATAGCAATAGCAGTAGCACTTAAGACTTATATACTGCTTCACAGTGCTTTCCAGCCCTCTCTAAGAGGTTTACAGAGTCAGCCTCTTGCCCAATCCCCCCCTCCCCAACAATCTGGGTCCTCGTTTTACCGGCTTCAGAAGGAGAGAAGGCTGAGTCAATCTTCAACCAGTTAAGATCGAACTGCTGGAGTCGGCACAATTAGCCTGCAATACTGCATTCTAACCAGCGCGCCACCACAGCTAATCAGCAATAGCACTTAGACTTATATACCGCTTCACAGTGCTTTCCAGCCCTCTCTAAGCAGTTTACAGAGTCAGCCTATTTGCCCTCCAACAATCTGGGTCCTCGTTTTACCAGCCTCGGAAAGATGGAAGGCTGAGTCAACCTTAAGCCTGGTGAAATTCAAATTGGCAAATTGCAGTCAGCCGGCAGTCAGCAGAAATAGCCTGCAGTACTGCCCTCTAACCACTGCGCTACCGTGGCTCTGTTTCCTGAAGCTGTTTCATGGAAACTTGATCCAATTATGATGCTAACAATATGGACTGGGAACCAAATGTGATCTTCTCATCTGGCCTCCAGCTTCCTCTTATACCCTACACAGATGTTCCTTTTGATCTTCCCAGGGGAAAATTTCAAGGGTGGGCAATGGAAGATTAATGTATCCCTCACACAGCCATTGGCCTTATGACTTGAATAGAAAGTAGTGCAAGATCGGAAGCAGACGTGGGTTTCAGCAGGTTCTGACCTGTTCTGGAGAACCGGTAGCGGAAATTTTGAGTAGTTCGGAGAACCGGTAGTAAAAATTCTGACTGGCTCTGCCCCCATCTATTCTCTGCCTCCCAAGTTCCAGCTGATCGGGGGGAAATGGGGATTTTGCAGTATCCTTCCCCTGGAGTGGGGTGGGAATGGAGATTTTACAGTATTCTTCCTCTGTCACATCCACAAAGCCATGCCCACCAAGCCATGTCACACCCACCAAGCCACACCCATAGAATCAGTAGTAAAAATTTTTGAAACCCACCACTGATCGGAAGATGTGGTGAGATTTGGCCCATGGAATTGCCGAAGCTTTCATCATCATCACGTGTATTTCGACTCCATTTCCTTTTTGTCTTTCCTCCCCACCCCCATGGCAAAGATCCCCTGAGAGCTTTGAGGCAAAGGCCTGCAGCACCATTGTGCAAAGTTCTTAAGCAACAAGCGATCATCCATGCCCAGAAGATGGTCAGATGGTCTGGATGATCGCTACTTTCCAAAACCATGCCTGCCTATTGCCCTGGGGCTGAGGACCAGTGTCGTGGGACATCCACCACCATTCAGTGGTTTGTTGTTATATGTGTTTGGGGATTTTTGCAAGCCATAGAAGGAAGTCAGCTTGGGAGACTGGATAATGGGGTCTTTGATAATTCTCTGAGCTTGGTGAGCAGACCTTTCTTTAAAAAAAAAATAAAAAATCTTTATTTACATTTTCCATTAAAAAAGAAAGACAACACATCATATAAATAACAAACAAGACAACACAACAACAACAAAAAAAACAAGCATATCTATATGTAGTACCTTAATAACCTAATATTTGGTACTATATATCTATATTATATTCCGGAGAAGACAGAACAGCTTGTATACCTTTACACATCAATTAGGTCTCTCCGACCTCACTTTACTTGTATAGTATAAGTTTCTCAATAGATACAATTCCTCATCTAGTGTGGGTTATAATTTCCTCTTCTCTAACCACATATAGAATTTTTCCCAAGATAAACATGTTTGTGTTTGGTCTCTGTCTTTTAGTTTTTTAGTCACTTTATCTGCTTCCACACATTCCAAAATCTTCTTTATAATTGCCTCTTCTGATGGCGTATTTTGATTTTTCCAAAGTTGAGCGTACGCCAATCTCGCCGCTGTGATAATGTGTAATGCAAGATACCATGAGTCTCTTTTAATATTTCCCGGCTTGGAGCCGAGCAGACTTTTCATTGCCAAACTAGGTAACTCTTGATTGGGGTGTTGTTTAGAGCTTGATTATTGGGAGGAACTTGGAAATACCAATATGGGATGTGGTGGCTCAGTGGCTAAGAGGCTGAGCTTGTCGATCGAAAGGTCAGCAGTTCAGTGGTTCGAATCCCTAGTGCCGCGTAACGGGGTGAGCTCCCGTCACTTGTCCCAGCTTCTGCCAACCTAGCAGTTCGAAAGCACATAAAAAAAAAAAATGCAAGTAGAAAAATAGGGACCACCTTTTGGTGGGAAGGTAACATCATTCCGTGCACCTTTGGCATTGAGTCATGCCGGCCACATGACCACGGAGACATCTTTGGACAGCGCTGGCTCTTCGGCTTTGAAACGGAGATGAGCATCGCCCCCTAGAGTCAGGAACGACCAGCACATATGTGCGAGGGGAACCTTTAGGAAATACCAATTCAGAAAAACAATCCAATAATGACATAATAGTTTGGTAATGAAAGGTCTTCAAGGAAACAACCAAGCTCAGAGAGCACCAAGGACCCTGAGCTATAAATATCCTCTTCCATTGGTAAGACTGGGTTAGGATGCTCCATTACAATGAAAATCATTTGCGTTCTACTGTACTGCCTTTCGTACCGAAGAATGTCTATTCCCATCACAGGACATTAAACACTCTGAACATATACAGGCATGAGATAGCAGGTGATATTCTGAACATTTAGAGCAGTGGCCCCCAACTTTTGGGGCACCTGGGACTGGTTCCCTGGAGAGTGGTTTTTCCATGAACTGGAGGGGCCATGGTTTGCATCCCACGTGTGCATGGATGGGGCTTCACTCATTTGCATGACCTAGTTTTCTGGCGCGCTGCGGACCAGTACTAATCCATGGCCCGGGGGTTAAAAACTTTTTCTAAACACACCCAATGCTGATGACCATGCAAAGGGTGGGGCCTCAATCGCACAGTTGTGATCATTTAAAACACTAGCTTGAGGGTTTTAAACACTGCCCCATGGCTGCTATGCTGTTAACATAAGCAAAAGATAAATGCATGACTCATTTCAGTACTTATATATGCAGTCCTTGAAATACAACCACGCTCGAGCCCTGAAATGACAGTCAGAATAGAATAGAGTAGAGTAGAGTAGAGTAGAGTAGAGTAGAGTAGAGTAGAGTAGAGTAGAAATAGAGTAGAGTAGAGTAGAGTAGAGTAGAGTGGAATGAAATGGAATGGAATGGAATGGAATGGAATGGAATGGAATGGAATGGAATGGAATGGAATAGAATAGAATAGAATGGAATAGAATAGAATAGAATAGAATAGAATAGAATAGAATAGAATAGGAATAGGAATGAGCTGGAAGGGACCTTAAAATAGAATAACAGAGTTGAGAGGGACTTTGGAGGTCTTCTAGTCCAACCCCCTGCTTAGGCAGGAAACCCTACACCACTTCAGACAAACGGTTGTCCAACATCTTCTTAAAAACTTCCAGTGTTGGAGCATTCACAGCTTCTGGAGGCAAGTTGTTCCACTGATTCATTGTTCTCACTGTCAGGAAATTTCTCCTTAGTTCTAAGTTGCTTCTCTCCTTGATGAGTTTCCACCCATTGTTTCTTGTCCTGCCTTCAGGTGCTTTGGAGACTAGCTTGACTCCCTCTTCTTTGGGGCAGCCCCTGAGATATTGGAAGGCTGCTATTATGTCTTCCATAGTCCTTCTTTTCATTAAACTATACTATTACGGTATAGCGTGAGACGTTCCTGGGTTTGGGCGCTTCCAGATGTAAATTCACCTCTCGACATCTCTGTCTGCTTGCAGGTGGGGCTGCCAGAGGACATGGTGAAGCGCTGCGTACAACAGCTGGGTCTGGCGCTGGACTACATGCACAGCAAAAACTTGGTGCACCGGGACATCAAGCCAGAAAACGTCCTCCTGTTTGACCGTGACTGCCGGCGCGTCAAGCTGGCCGACTTTGGCATGACACGCAAGGTGGGGTGCCGGGTGAAACGCATCAGCGGCACCATCCCATACACAGCGCCCGAGGTGTGCCAGGCAGGCCGGGCGGAGGGTTTCACGGTGGACGCAAGCATCGATGTGTGGGCTTTCGGGGTGCTCATCTTTTGCGTGCTGACCGGCAACTTCCCCTGGGAAGCGGCCACTGCTTCGGACTCTTTCTTTGAGGAGTTTGTGAGGTGGCAAAAGGGGCGCTTGGCGGGCGTCCCCTCTCAGTGGCGCCGCTTCACGGACAACGCGCTGCGGATGTTTCAACGCTTGTTGGCCCTCGACCCAGAAAAACGCTGCCCGGTGAAGGAGCTTTTTCTCTTCATCAAGTACGATCTGATGTCCGAGATGCGCCGACGGCCATCTTATCGTTCCCGCAAACACACCGGGGACAAGCTCTCAGCTGGCCCACACCGCCATGAGACGCCCAGCGGCTGTACCCCAACCCCACTTAAGAGGACCATCCTGACGGAGGGCAGCGTCTCTCGGCTAGCGGCTTCAGAGCCTGGCCTCCCTTCCCCCGGCGGAGGAAGCAGGACTGACGCCCGGGCAGACAAGGCCAAAGGCCAGATGGTTTTGGCAACCGCCATTGAGATCTGTGTCTGAGGAGAACGTGACACATATGCCAAGCCGGCATTCTGATATCAGCACTGTATCTTCTTCTGCCCTGGGATAGGCGGTGTGTAGAAGGACTCTTTTTTTAAAAACACACACACACACACACAAAAGATCCTCTGATTGACTGGGATTTCTGTCCCTCCGAACAACTAGCAAACAATACAATAGAAAACCAAGGAGAGATGGGGGGAAAAAATTGATGATTTATCCAATGACTTGAACGATGCAAACGGTTTGTGGCTGGGCAGCTAAGGCCACGGTAGAAATAGGCATGGTGTGTGTAAATCAGGAAGGGGGGAGGGGGATGCAGAAAAGGGACTGGGGTGGGGGTGGGGTGGGTCGTTGGGGGGGGGAACTGGACAATTGGTGAGCTCGTAGCACCCATTTTCATCCAGCAACAGAAGTGGCTGTTGGGTAGCTGGGGGTGGGGGGTGGGTGGGTGGGAAGTTTGGGGAGGGGAGGAGAGGGAAGGACTTGTAGGGAAGGGGTAGAATAGGGCAGTAGCTTTTCTGATTGGGAAAATAGGGCTCCTCCCCCTCCCCTGCCAAAGAGTCGAAGCAGAGCCACGAGCGTTGCCTTGCCGACCTCTCGATGTATGGATCTCTTGATGCCCATCATCCCTGCTGTGCCGGCTGGTGTGGGGAACATGGGAGTTCCCATCCTATGTACTTGAAGGATGTCTTGGGCAGTGGCTTGACCTTCGAGTCAGTTGGAGCCCCCTGAGAGGACATGAAGCTGGATTCCGTAAGAGTCTTGCTCCCTCAGAAGTTCTTGAGGAGGTTCAGAAGAACGAGAGACTCCTGTGACCTACAGCCTGTGAAATGGGGCTAGGAGGTATTCTCCCCATGAGAGGCTGATGACTCACCTAGGTGGACCTTGGCACGCTGTTGGCCCTTGTCTAGCTCCTCGTTCCAAATTCAAGGTGACCTCTTAGGAGGTCCTCTGAGGAGGGGGAAGAGTGTCCACTGACTAAGGCAGACCATGTCCTCCCATCATCCGCGCCTCTTCCCAGCAGGGTAGAGAGCCTGGTTTCTGATGGACACAAGTTCCTGAACAGTGTTTCTCCACTTCAGCAACTGTTAAAACGGGTGGACTTCGACTCCCAGAAGTCCCCCGGCTGGGGAATTCTGGGAGTTGAAATCCACCCGTCTTAACAGTTGCCGAAGTGGAGAAAGGCTGATCCAGGGGAAGCTTAAAATGCTGAGCTGGGAATATCTGAGCTTTCACAGGAAAGCATTTGGTGCCACTGATGTAGCAAATGTTTTCTGTGTCTCGTGTGTGTGTGTGTGTGTGTGTGTGTGTGTGTGTGTGTGTGTATGGGTGTGTACACGTGCATCTGTGTGTCTCTACGTTCGTCAGGTCAACAGTAGCTGTGTGTTGTGCGGCCATTCACCGCTCAGGAAAAGATAATTTTCCCTTTGTTCCTAGGGTCAAACGGGAAGACCAGGCGGGCACTCAGGTCTGATGGCACAGAGGGCAAAAGGGGAAGGGCATTTGGATGGGATTGGTGCTGCCACTGAGGGCTCACAAGGTATGGGAGATGCTGATTTCCACCATCCCATGCCTCTGGACTAGGTTGTCTGGGCCGGTCCAAATATCTTTGAGTGGTCCAATACACCTACCTTTGGCTGTGTGAATAGTATACTAGCAAGAAGAGAAGTTTCCCAATGGTGGGGTCCTTGGTAGTCTCTGAACCTGTTTGTTTTCTTGCAGACAACTCTCATGACCCAACTAGGTAAGTAACATGATCAGTGCTATAAGAGAGTGGTTTTGCTCTCTGTTTGTATCTTAGTGGCTCTACCATATCGGTGTTGGTAAGAGTGTTCTTGGTAGTTCCTTGATTAAGATATTGTTTACCGTTTGATTGATTATCTGTGTTGGTAGTTTCTGGTTTGGGGTGTTGGTTGTTGGGAGGAGCTAGGAACTACCGGACAAACAATCCAATAGCAAACAGCAGGGGTGAAATCCAGCAGGTTCTGACAGGTTCTGGAGAACTGGTAGCGGAAATTTTGAGCAGTTCGGAGAACCGGCAAATGCCACCTCTGGCTGGCCCCAGGAGTGGGGTGGGAATGGGGATTTGGCAGTATCCTTCCCTTGGAATGGGATGGAAATGGAGATTTTGCAGTATCCTTCCCTTGGAGTGGGCTGGAAATGGGGATTTTGCAGTATCCTTCCCCTGGAGTGGGGTGGGAATGGAGATTTTGCAATATCCTTCCCCCAGGAGTGGGGAGGGAATGGGGATTTTGCAGTATCCTTCCCCTGGAGTGGGAAGGGAATGGGAATTTTGCAGTATCCTTCCCCTGGAGTGGGGTGGGAATGGAGATTTTGCAGTATCCTTCCCCTGCCATGCCCACCAAGCCACACCACGCCCATCAAGCCATAGCCACAGAACCGGTAGTAAAAAAATCTGGATTTCACCACTGGTAAACAGTAGTCTAATCAAGAAACTACCAAGAACACTCGCCCCAACACTGAGAGGGCAAATCACTTGTATATAAGCAAAGAGCAAACTCTACTCCCTTCTACCACTGATGATATTACCTAGTTGGGTAATAAAACATCTGTAGGAAAACAACCAAGCTCAGACTCCACAGTTCAGCCCTGAGCTACAAATATTCTCTTCTAGTGGGTAGTTTCCCCCAGTGTCTATAAGGCAGGAGCAGGAAAACCACGGCCCAGCAAATATTCCTGAGCTACAACTCCCCAGCAGTCCAGGCATCGTGGCCAATGCTGATGGATGTTGGGCAGCCCGAGGGAAGTCCCAGAAGAACCTTTCCTTGGATTCGGTGGCATCACGTTCTGCTCCAGAAGATGTCTGGACTAATGTCCAGAATTCTCAGTGACGTTGGCTGGGGAATTCTGGAAGTTGAAATCTTGAAAACATCCAGATTGGGAAAAGTTAGTTTTAAGAAGGCTATTGTTTATAATTGTAATAATGGGTTCGAATATGTCCTTCAAATTTCAGCCTGCCAAATGTTGAGCTTTTCGACACAAATTGAGGAGAGGGAAAGTAGTATCCTCTTCATGTGTTTCGAATACGAACCCGTATTCTTTATATGCAAGTATCAGCCTTGGTGTGTAGAGAGTAACTACAATGTCGAATCTCTTTTCTCCAGAAAGATTCTTATATGTTCAGAAACCAAGGTAATTTGGACTCTGAATGGTGCTGAAATCCTTCATGAGCAGGGAAGGGGTCCAATTCAGTTACAAACATCCAGTTTGGTCTAAATCTGGTCTGTTTTATTGTCAGTGTTGGGAAGATTAGAATTTTGGCCCATTCTAGTATTTAAAAAATAGGGATGCGGTGGCTCAGTGGCTAAGATGCTGAGCTTGTTGATTGAAAGGTCGGCAGTTCAGCGCTTCGAATCCTTAGTGCCACGTAACGGGGTGAACTCCCGTGACTTGTCCCAGCTTCTGCCAACCTAGCAGTTCGAAAGCACGTAAAAAAATGCAAGTAAAAAAATAGGGACCACCTTTGGTGGGAAGGGAACAGCGTTCCGTGCACCTTTGGCGTTGAGTCATGCCGGCCACATGACCACGGAGCGCTGGCTCTTTGGCTTTGAAACGAAGATGAGCACCACCCCTAGAGTCGGGAACGACTAGCACATATGTGCGTGGGGAACCTTTACCTTTATGGAATTTGGAAGATCTTGCAAATTTGCTTCTATGGAAATCGATAGTGCAGCGTTTCTAAATCTTGGCTACTTTAAGATAGGTTGGACTTCAACTCCCAGAATTCCCCAGCCAGTTGACTTATCTTAAAGTGGCTGAACTTGAGACATGCTGCTATAGTGGCTTTGTTTAATATCCCTAAAGTCGAAAGAGATCCCATATTCCTCCCTACTCCCCTTCTTCTGAGTGGTTTCCACCCCAGGATTTGCTAGTGCCTCCGTTAACACAACAAGGATTTCGCTACAGAGTCCGAATCGGTAACCCATTTTATCTTAAATTTCAAGCGAGCTGCCAAGATGTCAAACGAGGTAACACACGATTACATAAGTCTCCCTTGGGGCGAGATCCCTGTAATCTTGCAATCCTGGCCATTTTATATGATTTCAGCCATTTCATTTTTTCCCTTCGTTTAGAATCCTGGGCCAGCTGTCCCAGTTCTCCTGCTCTGCCATGTGTTGTAAGCACTTGAAGTTTTCAAGAAAGACAAAAAAACAAAAACCCAAATACCACAACAGTCTCCAGATTTCTACTTTGCTAAACATTTCTGGGAGAAGATTGGGTGGAATTTAAACTCATCAAGAAGAAGAAAGGGAGTCTGCAGGAGAGGGTCTCATGGAAATACCCGCTGCCTAACAAGAGACTCTCAAATGACGTAAGGGGTCTCAAATCTTGGCAGCTTTAAGGCTCGTGGAGCCTTAAAGTTGCCAAGGTTCGAGACCCCTGATCTAGGGAACCTGTTTTTTTTGAGGGGAGCAAAGCTGGCTGAGGAATTCTGGGAGTTGAAGTCTACTAGCCTTAAAGTTGCCAAGGTTCGAGACCCCTGATCTGGGGATCCTGGTTTTTTTGAGGGGAGCAAAGCTGGCTGAGGAATTCTGGGAGTTGAAATCTACCAGCCTTAAAATTGCCAAGGTTCATGACCCCTGATCTAGGGAACCTGGTTTTTTTGAGGGGAGCAAAGCTGGCTGAGGAACTCTGGGAGTTGAAGTCCACAAGCCTTAAAGTTGCCAAGGTTCATGACCCCTGATCTAGGGAACCTGATTTTTTTGAGGGAAGCAAAGCTGGCTGAGGAATTCTGGGAGTTGAAGTCTACCAGCCTTAAACTTGCCAAGGTTCAAGACCCCTGATCTAGGGAACCTGATTTTTTTGAGGGGAGAGTAGATGGAAGAAGTGGGTTCAAAAGGACCTGCAAAAAGGATAACGGAACTGCAGTCTTCCCAAAGGACCCACCCCTAGTACAGTAAATAATCTGCAGATGTTGTCTGTAGCGGAAGGTTCCTTGGCAACTCTGTGGCCATGACAATGCTAGGATCCAGTAACCAAGTGATGGGGGAAGAAATATCAGCCAAGATCTTTCTTTCAAAAGAAAAAAAAAATCCAAAGGGATAATGTTTGGTTATGAGGTTGTGAGGACTCAGCTTGGTAACCCAACTTTGCAATTCAACTGTTTCCTCCTCTGGCTTCCAAGATGTTTTGGACCAACTCCCATTAAAGTTAGGAGTGTCCAACCTTGGCAACTTTTAAAACTTGTGGACTTCAACTCCCACAATTCCCCAGCCAGCCAACCGAGAACCAAGGAGAATTTTCCTGACACAATTAATCAGTGGAACGACTTGCCTCCAGAAGTTGTGGATACTCTTGACACTGGAAATTTTGAACAACAACAACAACAACAACAACAAAAAAGATTGGACAATCATTTGTCTGAATTGGTATAGGGTTTCCTGCTTGGGCATGGGGTTGGACTAGATAGAAGTCCTCCAACTCTAGTTATTCTGTTATTCAGATGTCAAGGTTGGACACTTCTGCATTGAAGTCTATGGTGATGGGACCTTGAACAACCCATCTGCAGGGCATAAGGTTAGGTTGACCTTGGGACCAGATGATTGGCATGAAGGTTGACCTTGGGACCAGATGATTGGCATGAAGGTTGACCTTGGGACCAGATGATTGGGATGTAGACTACCTTCCTACAATGGGGCTCCTGTCAACTTCTTTCACCAAGGGCTTTTGACCAATCCTGACCTCCCTTTGCCATTGATCTAACTAACTGACCTACCTGTGCACAGGCCCTTCTCTTAAGAATCACGAGCAGCTGTCCTTTAGGGAAACTCTAGAGGAACGTAGACATGGAGGCATCACTTCTTGGTTAAACATGGTCTCCGTGGTCCACTCCTCGCCCCACAAGTTCAAACGGTGGGGGGAAGGGACAGAGAAGCCCAACTCTTGGGTCCACAGCTAGCATTTCCCCCCCTCTCCTCTCAACGGGGCTGAGGGCCTGCTGTGGGTGACATTGCATCTCAAGACCTTGCCAAGGCTCCCTCTCCTGTACACAAAGGGCTATAATGCTATTTTTCTGAAGCAACCACCGTTTACAAAACGAAGAAGAAGAAAAAAATAACCCCACAGACAAAAAAGTGGCTGCCCTCCATCGACTCCTTCTTAAACTTGAGGAGGGGTACCCCCCTCATCCAACAGCTGGTTTTTAACCAGATTTTGCGTGTACAAGTTGCCGATGTGTATGTGTGTGCGTGGGCGTGTGTGTGAACAGCAATGGTGTGTTTTCTGTGCCGCTGCCGACAACAGTGTGCGCCTCCCATATCTGCCCTCTCACCTAAGACCCATCAATCCCAACGGTCTCTAAAATCCAAGATGTTCGGCCCGCACAAGGGCACCTCAAACCATCATCCTTTTGGGAGGGGATATTGATGAGGTCCGAAGGGGTGTGCTGAGTACCAGGGACCACCTGACTGCCTTTTCTAGTTGCCCTCCAGGCAAGCTCTCGATTTTAAGCCACGCCAGATATCTCCACCAGCTTTGGTGTGGGACCTAAACCCCATCGCGTTCCTTCAACCGTTCCTCCTTGCTTGTCCGTCTTTGTGTCTCAACAAGCCACATCAGAGTCTCTTGGGAGTTGGGGTGGGGTGGACGACACGGCTTTTAAAAAAAAATTGGTTCCTTTTTTCAACTCTCTTTGTGCTGCCCCATTCTTTCACGAGCCTCTTGGGGAGGGTGCTGGATGCTAGAATTTTCTTTCTTTCTTTTTTTTTTTTAGAAAATAGGCACAGAATTTAGATATTAGCAGCAATGTCTCCTTTATGCCTTAGGCACCAAATCATCCTTGATCTTTTGTGCAATAATGTAGATAAGGATTCAGAACAATATATAAACCTTGTTCGGGTTTCATTTTTTTCGCATCTGGGGCTGAGGAGCTGATAAGGGAACAATATACTAGGGACGGAACAAAAAAAAAACGGGGTGCGTGTTAAGTATGAGATGTTTTTACGTCATCTTTGTCCTCATTTACCATTCTCTTGTCAGTTTTCAGAACTTTCTCCACCATCTAAGGAAGCTATTTGGGATTATTATTATTATTATTTTTTTCCTGTGTTAAAAATACGTTACCTCAGTTTCTGTCACTGTTGAAATAGAGGAATGCTTTTTTCTTTTATATAAAAAGAAATAATAAACATGACAAAAATGGTAACAGATACTTTTTAAAAAGAAAAAAAAAAGGGTACGTTACGGAAAATAAGATTTAAACAAAAAAACTGAAAAATTAAAATGTGGTGATTTCCTGTTGTAGCACTGAGCTGGTGAAGTTTCTCCAAAGTTCTGATTGCAACAAAAACTCTTCGATTCTGAGGGGAAAAAAATATTTCTCCCTCAAAATGAAGATTCTGGGCAGAAATAACATTTAGTCGATCAAACTTCATAGGTGTAATGCTGGTTAGATTCACACACTGTATTTCTTGTTAACTTAGCTTGTGAAGAAGGCATAACAGGCAGTTTCCTCAAATGTTAGGCCACAAAATGGGGTTTATAAACTACAGTGTTACGTCATGCTAAGCCCAAGCTGACAAACTTGGCTTAGTGTATTGTATGAAGCGAGCCACTAGCTGAATTCACATATCATTAGCCATAGTTTGTTTGAACATGGTTGTCTGTGGAGATTCTCAATGATCTAGGACAGGGGTCGGCAACCTTAAACACTCAACGAGCCACAGAGGTCCTAACCGGAAGCCCCCCATTCAATTCTGGAGCCAATCGGAAGTCCGGTTCCCCCATCATAGTTTCCTCCTAGTGCGGCATCCTTTTTCCTCTACCTGTCCTAACCAAAAGCCCTATCAATTGTGGAGCCAACCGGCAACAGGGAGCCACAGCAGAGAGATGAAAGAGCCACATGTGGCTCCAGAGCCACAGGTTGCTGACCCCTGATCTAGGACATGGTTGTCCCAAAAGTGCTTTTCCAAAAGGTAACTAGACTCTTTTTGGTTTTTTTCCTTGAAAATGTTTCACTTCTCATCCAAGAAGCTCCTTCATTTCTTCAGTTTTTCAAATAAACCACAACTGCCTGATTTCATGCTAAGTGTTAAGATATGTTCACAAAACGCAGGACCTGAATTCTTGCGGCACACTAAGCTAGAAAGTGTGTACATCTCAAAGATGAGTCAACATGTTTGAGTTCCTCTCGGGAGATTTAACATTGGGGCAAAATTCAGAAGATGACTTGCCAAGTTTGGGGAAAGTGTATTGTTTGTCATTCCCTCTTAATGATCCAGGAAGATTAGGAAATCCAGTTAGATAAAATTTAAGGAAAGAGGTGCCACTCTTCCTTGGCTGAAACGGCCTTGGCTGAAGTTTATTTTTATCCAAAATCTGGATAAGAACAACGGGAGCTAGTGAATAACTATTTCATGTGGGTTAATTTTGTTAGAAGATTAATTGTTCTACCTCCTGTTACAGTTCGACGGCCAATTTTGGAAACAGGCTGGTTGACAGCCCCCAAGACTTCCTGTTCTACTTTGAAAATCATAGACTTGTTGATCAACAAATGGAGAAGACCTAGTGGTGGGCTTCAAAAATTTTTAGCAAGGGTTCTCTTCCCGGTTGCTGGGTGGGTGTGGCCTAGTCAGCCTCCTGCACCACGGTGGGGGGCGTTATTACCCTCCCTGGGCTCCGGAGTCTTTTTTCGAGCCTCCGGGAGGGTGAAAACGGCCTTCCCAGGCTCCAGAGGCCCTCTGGAGGCCGGAAACGGGCCGATTTCTGGCCTTCCCGATCTGGTAGGCCCATTTTTTGCCCTCCCCAAGCCTCGACGCGCACCCTGCACTTATCTGCATCCAAAACAGGCCGTGTGGGTACTCCTGGGAGGGGAGGGGAGGGGTGGGCAGATGTGGGATTTGGGGGTTCTCCAAACTGCACAGAATCTTAGCTAGAGGTTCTTCCGAACCCCTGCGAACTCCCAGCAGCCCACCCCTTGGAAGATCCTCTTAGCCCATGGAAATAAACACAATTTTCTTGTAAAAAAAAGAATACAGGTTTGGCTGGCTGGCCGATTCTGAGATTTGAAATCCACATGTCTTCTAAATTGCTCCTATGGAGAAAGACCGTTCTAAGGGATTATGTTTATGCCAAACCCTACAGTTAAATTCATGCACTAAGATACCGCATAGTTGTTCTGTCCCCGTCTCACACATGCACACAAATAGTCAGCCAGGGGTTAAATAAAACTTGCAGACAATAAATTCCTTCGATAACAGGATTGGCAGCAACCCAGTAGCTGCTTGCCAAGAACTTTACTCACAGAGGGAGGTGTTCCTCCTCCGTCAGATAAACCAAAACAAATACACAAAGTCAAAGAATTGTCAAGTCCAGTCCATATTAAATCCAAGGCAGGCAGATAACGTAGTTTCAGAGATACAATGCGAATCGCTAGTTGTTTAGTTTTGTCCGTCACAGAGCCTGAATGGCCACCACACCCCCTTTCATCCCCTGTGGGGTGTGGTCCAGTGACTCAGCTTAATCTCTGGCACGCCTCCTTTTCTGTTGCGTGCGCTTATCTCTCCGACGCTGGTGTGGATCCAGCCAAGACTTATCTCCGTCACTGTCCGACTGTGACTGCTTGGAGATACCTGGCTCCTGGCCAATCTCTTCTCCTTCGGGAGACACCTGAGGCATTGCCAGAGAGGAGGGTCCTGGAGAGGGAGGCCTGGCCAACTCCTGTCCTTCACTTTCGGAGCCTTCTCCCTCCGATAAAATGGGCTCGGGGGTCGGAGTCACAACAATAGTTTGTTTGATTTTGGTTTAGCATGGTGTAAGACAGACTGTGGTTTAAGCCGTGATGGCGCAGTGGTTAGGATGCAATATTGCAGGCTTACTCTGCCAAATGCCAGCAGTTGACCGGTTCAAGGTTGACTCAGCCTTCCATCCTTCCGAGGTGGGTAAAATGAGGACCCAGATTGTTGGGGGGCAATAGGCTGACTCTGTAAACCGCTTAGAGAGGACTGTGAAGCACCACGAAGCAGTATATAAATCTAAGTGCTATTGCTAATGCTACTTATGGCTTAGTGCAAAGCTTGAATCCATCATAGTTCTTACTGGATAAAAACAGATAGGAAGCTATAATGTCTCATGTGAAGCCTTCCTTTTCTTTCTTTCTGTTTTATCCTAAAGTTGTGACAGCTGCCTGGATGTCCTGCTGTCCCTCTAAAAACTGCCACCAGATCAGACGGAGGACAACATGGATTAAGGACACAAAGAGAAACTTTATCCACTGCACTGAACTCATTTAATCAACAAAGTTAATCTCGGTTGGTTTTTTTTTTTTTTTTAAATCCCTACTATTTTTGGGACTGGGCAAGTCACTCAGAAGCCAAGTTCTGGGTGAGAAAATGGGCTGGCCTCCAAAGCACGCCCTATTTAGAAGTTGTCACTTGGGGGTCTAAAAAATGCAAAACCCTTCAAGAATCCAGCAGCCACAATGGTTGGGGTGGGATAGGATGCGGTGAGTAGGCAGGGAGGCTAGCCAAGGATCCCGCATCACAGTGCAAATCTTGCCTCTCCGTGTTATCTTTACCATGTGGCCTGTTTTATGTTCCCTTCTTCTCCACCAACGTTGTAGAATCAGCCTTCTCTCTTGGGGACGTCACGGAGCCAACCAAGTTGACTTGGAGGCAACTATACAAACATGGTTTGCCATTGCCTTATTCCAAAATCCACCTCCTCTCCACGTCCTCCCAAAGTTTCCCAGTCTAGCCTACACCCCCCCAGAATTTCCAAGAGATCTCCCACCTATGTGATAACCAGATCTTGTTTATGAAATCAACCGAGGCTGACAAACTCTAGTGAGATGCTTTCTGTTGTGGATCAACCTTACTAAAAGAGTGTTCCTTCTTTGGCCAGGGCTGCAAAATAACCTACCACTTACCTGCTGGTGGTGAGATGATCACCAGAGCTGACCCTTCTCCTAATTCTTCTAACGCTACTTGAACAATCAACTTCTTTGGGGAATCTTCACTGCCGTTCCGTTGTGTTTGTGACTTAGCATTGTGTGAAGCGGTCAGATGTATTTGCACCATTCTTGTACTAAACTCCTGCAAGGAGAGGAGGGGTGTGGCAAGGCCGTAGCAAGGAGGGGCCCGGGGGCTCTTGCAGGGGCCAACTTCTTCCACTTCTTCCTTGAGGGGAGAAAGAGAAAGAGAGAGAAATAAAAACGAAGCCAGACCAATAGACAAGCGAACAGTCATCATCACACATGAAAAAGATCCTATGTTTGTAAATATTCTGGAATTCTCTTGACTCGTGCAAAGGAGGTTTTTAAATGTTATTTAATTCTATTGCAGACAATTGCTATAAAATAATAAAAAATCAAAAACAAGGGGTCAATATTGCAACTCTGTGGTTGTATCTGTGCATGTTACGATTCCTTCACCTGTCTTAACTAGTACGACTTAGGAAGATGGGGGTGAACATCAATTGAGGGATTTATTTCCCATTTCCAGGCTTAGTTCCAAAGTTGGACTTAAAAGTTGGGGTGGGGAGAAGAATTCCCTTCCAAAATCGCCTTTCTTTTTCCTGCACTAAAAACATGACTCATTGTTAACGGAGATCGATGCGATAAACCAGATCAAGTCATGTTTTATTGAAGGAGCTCCCGAACCTGCATTCGCAGGACAGTTGGAGCTGCAGACTTGAGTTTGCAAACCAGAAACAGCTTGGTTCCACAGCCAACAGATCTAAACAAACCACGGGGCCGTTCAATAAATAATTAATGGAACATTGAACGAACCGTCAATCATTGTTAATTGCCAAAATAAAAAGCAGGACAGCCACGTCTTTTATCCGGTAGGAAACAAACACAGATCCAATAAAGCTTCCGTTATGTCTAACACTCTTCTTCTTCTCAACCTGATAAGCGGAGAGTACAAAGATTGTAACAGAGTGGGGGGGGGGGGGCGCTCCTTGAGTTACAAGAGGAAGTTCTAGCAGCATAAAGGTGGAGGAGGGGAGACGGCTGAAGAATCCCAGAGTTAAAATGCAATGAAACGGATGGTAGTTGAAAGCTATTCCCTTGTCCATCTGTCCAGGAAAAAAAAAAAAGGACAAAGCAGAGACCACATTTTTCAGGGGTATCAGGACACAACATGGACCAACCTCGTGGCTTTTGTCTTCTGATAAATTAGGGATCGGCAACCTTAAACAATCAAAGAGCCACATAGGTCCTAATCGGAAGCCCCCCGTTCAATTCTGGAGTCAATAAGATCTCTCCAAAAATAAGATCTCCCAAAAATATTTAAATGCATGAGCAGCCAGTCCCCGCCATTTCCTCTGGTTAGGGTTAGGGAGACAGTGTTGGAAATCAGGTAAGGTGGCAAGAGGAGCCCAGTCTTGCTACATGCACCCCAAAATAATAAGACCTCCCCAAAAATAAGGCCAAGCGCTTATTTCGGGGTTCAAAAAAAATATAAGACAGGGTCTTATTTTTGAGGAAACACGGTATATATAAAATATATATATCACAGACCATTAGAATATATAGCGGAAAAAAGAGTCTTGAGAGTTAACAAGATTGATACTCTATGGTACAAAGCTACTCCAGAATCTCCTTGTTCTGCTTCGGATATTGTGAAGCCTCCTCCCGGAAAATAACAAAGAAAACATCCTTATGGAGAGGATGTGTAGCATCCCAGCCAATACTCCAGACCCTGGTCAAGCATCGCTTATATGCCATATGGATAGAAGGAAGTGAAAGTGAACTTTCAATATTCATTTCTGCTGTCCTCGCCACTTTCTGCACAGCCTTCCTGTCCGAAACAGTAATGCCTCCTATAACATATTGTATTTCATTTTGCCAAAATTCCTGGGGAGCATTGTAGGGAGCAAGGATGGCAGTAAAGACTTCTATTTTTCTTTACAGCTTGCCTTCTTTCCGTTTCCTTTTTTTAATTAAAGAGAGTTAAGGCAGAGAGTTGGGCAGATGCCAAGGAACGCAAGCCTATCAGATTCACCTCTTCTGAAGGCCTCCTTAGAGACAGAGATGCCTTGCAACACGCTTGCTTGCTATGCATTTTGTTCATTAAAAGGCTCTAAAAATAATAAAAAAAGGAAGCCAGGCAAGGCTAGGGAGGCTGAGTGGGTGGGCAGAATGCTTGTCCCTGCGTTAGATTAACTGTTGTTTCTTAAAACTCCTGCAAGTGACAAAACTAATTTCATGTATTCATCTGCACATGGAGAACTGAGCAGGGCACGGGGATTTTTGTCTCTATGCTGAAGGAACCCACAACTTGCCTGGTGTGCAAAGTATCTGGGTGTAAAGAGGGTTGGTGCGTGGGTGCCCTCAGACACAACTGTTAGCTTGGTTGAGAGAGTAAAGCAGTGTGAAATTTGCACACCCTGCACAATTTACACAACAACAACACGAAAGAGCCTTGATAGTACAGTGGTATACGCACCCTGTTATTAACACAGCTGCCTGCAATTTCTGCTGGTTCGAATCTCTCCAAGGCTCAAGGTTGACTCAGCCTTCCATCCTTTCTAAGGTAGGTGAAATGAGGACCCAGTTTGTGGGGGCAATAAGCTGACTTTGTATAAAATATACAAAAGTATGAAGGCTATTGCTTAATGCATTGTAAGCCGCCCTGAGTCTCCGGAGAAGGGCGGCATATAAATCAAATTAAAAAATAAATAAATAAAAAACACCGGTCCAATTTGCATCCCCTTTCTGGAGGCATTTCACTGAAAGCACACACACACACACACATATACACACATAGAGGGTGCAGATCAGGGGTGAAATGCTCCCGGTTCAGACCGGATCGCCCGATCTGGTAGTGATGATGGCAGGTGATTCGGAGAACCGGTAGCAAAAATCCCTGCCCACCCCCATGCCCAGCTGAGCTTCACGATCATCAGAGGCTTTTTTTATTTTACTTTTAAAAGCATTTTTTCTTTGGCCAAAAAAATACTTTTAAAAGTTTTTTAAAAAAGCCTCTGACGATCGCGCGGCTCAGCTGGGATCGCCAGAGCCTTTTAAAAGCATTTTTTCTACAACCTCTTCCGCCGATGTTTTTAAAAGTAAAAAGAAAAAAGAAAAAAAGTTGGCCACGCCCACCCAGTTACATTACCCCCCCCACCAAGCCACGCCCACAGAACCGGTAGTAACAAATTTTACATTTCACCACTGGTGCAGATATATGAAGCGCAAACGATCAGACCCACACTTGGAGGCTTCCATTTAGCTGTTCTCCTGCTCAAGTCTTTACACAGGAATCTTTTCAGACTGTCAGTTTGCATTTGGGTAAGACCAGATCCCACGTACTTTGAGAAGAGAAGACTTGGAAAAGAGCCTGAGGTTCAGAAAGATGGAAGGGAAAAGGAGAAGGGGATGGAAGAGGATGAAGATGGTTTAGATGCTGTCGTTGACAAAATGAACATGAATTTGGGAAAACTCTGGGAGATAGGGGAAGTCAGAGGTGCCTGGTGCAATAGCAATAGCACTTATATATTGCTTCATAGTGCTTTTACAGCCCTTTCTAAGTGGTTTACAGAGTCAGAATATTGCCTCCCAACAAACTGGGTCCTCATTTTACCCACCTCGGAAGGATGGAAGGCTGAGTTAACCTTGAACCGATTAGGATCGAACTGCTGGCAGTGGGCAGAGTTAGCCTGCAATACTGCATTCTAACCACTGTGCCACCAGGGTTCCTAATAGCAATAGCACTTAGACTTATATACCGCTTCACAGTGCTTTTACAGCCCCCTCTAAGCGGTTTACACAGTCAGCTTTATTGCCTCCAATAATCTGGATCCTAATTTTACTGACCTCAGAAGGATGGAAGGCCGAGTCAACCTTGAGCCTGGTGAGAGTCAAACTGCCAAATTGCTGTCAGCAGAAGTAGCCTGCAGTACTGCATTCTAACCACTGCGCCACCGTGGCTTGCAGTGATCCATGGGGTGGCAAAGAGTCAGACATGATTTCACAACTGTACAAAAAGACTAGATAAAGTTCAATGGCAGGTGGGAGGGGGAGGTAGATTTTGCCTTCTTGTGCCCACATAGGGATTCCAGACTAAGTCCCCGTTTGACTCCTCCTACTGGCTCAACCGGACTTTCTTCTACAAGAGACATTGTTCTTGGAGGTTAGGAGTTCCTGGAATGGGATACGTTTGCTCAGTTCCTTCTGTGAGGAACTACAAACTGAGGCAACCCAGAATTCATTTTTTTTTAAAAAAAAGAAATGGCCTCACACACCCACTTTGGAGAGCAGGAGGAAGTCGGGGGAAAGCCTGTTGCCTTACAACGGGATAGGCGATGCAGTCACTCCTCGCTTTGTCTCCATCCCATAAAATCCCATACCCCTTCCCCCCCCTTCCTCTCCAGCCTTGTCCACCACTTAGTGGCACGATGCTCTCCGGCGGCCTGCGAGCCTCTGCCAGTTGCCACGGCAACAGCAGCTGCAGGGGCTTACTCGGATTTCCTGAGCTGGAAGCTGAAATGCCCATCTCCAAATACGAGGATGAAACTCGGGACCGTCTGCAAGCCAGAAGCCCAAAGCCAAAATGAAAGCTCAAAGATGCCAAACGCCCACACAAGGGTACCTCTGGGCATGTGTTGAGAGCGCTTTACCACCAGCCTAAGTCGTTTCACTCCCCAAGTCAGGGATGCCAATGGCGTCTCTCCATCCGTCTCAAAACGATGCGATAATAAGGGGACCCGGATCGATCAGTAAATCTGTAAAACTTGTAAATTGATCACGAGCTGCAAATGAACACCAGCGTTCGTGGGGTGTGTGGAGTGGGAAGCCTATTTTTGAGTCCAATTTAATTCTGTGGGGCTTTCTCCCTCACGAGCACAGCGTTGCTGTTTTAAGCCAACATCTGTTTTCCTTCCAACCTGCTGGATCCTTCCAGAAAGGGCTTCCCACACTTTTTTTTATTTTTTTTAAATTTTTTTTTAATTTTTTTTAAAATTTTATTTATATAAAATTATAACCCTTCTCTGGAGACTCAGGGCGGCTTACAGTGCGTTAAGCAATAGCCTTCATACTTTTGTATATTTTATACAAAGTCAGCTTATTGCCCCCACAAACCGGGTCCTCAATTTACCTACCTTAGAAAGGATGGAAGGCTGAGTCAGCCTTGAGCCTGGCGAGATTCGAACTTACTTTTAATTGCAGACAGCTGGTGTTAAATTACAGTGCTTTAGTCTGCAGGGCTATCCAGGCTCCTGAACACTGTTGTTTTGCCCCTCATTTGTAGGTTGATTTGCACCTTGGGTTTCTTTTTGGGACTCTGAATGTTCCGCAAATCCAGACTTTGGGTTTTTTCCAAGTCCTAATTACGGCTCAGAAAGGTCTACGCACCTA
>JAKOOJ010000022.1:10157217-10232217 GCA_022577455.1 Arizona elegans | reverse complement strand
ATGTTTTTTTGTTTTTTGGGTAGTACAATATCTGGAGTGGAAACCTTTCTCCTTAATATCCCAGAAGGAAGAAAACAGTTGCCATGAACAAAGGCTCTAAGGAAGTTTTTAATTAATCTTAACATCACTGCTGTGTAGACGATCGATCAAGACTAAGTCATAAACTAAAAATAGACTCCTTCAAGTTGATTTTGATTAACGTTTGTCAAGCTTGGCAAACTTGAAAACGTGTGGGTTTCAACTCCTAGAATTCATCCTAATGAGCAATATTATCTTGATTTTATTGGCCAGCAATCTCTATCCTGTGTTTTGAGGCCTGGGGCCCTGTGATATAGCCAGAGTAAGGTAGGCAGGCAGAGACACTACAGTGAAGATCGAAACAAAAACTCCAGCACGATTGGCCAAAGGTGAAGATTGGCTTGGTCATTTAACAGAAGAACAGACTTGGAGAGACCTTATTCCAGGGGTCCTCAACCTCTGGGCAGCAGATTGGCTGTGGATCGCCAAGTCACACAAGTGTCGGTTTTCAGGCCGTCTTCAAATAAATTGCGTCTCAAAGTCTTTTTTGAAACAAACTTCCATTTTATTTAGCACGACAACTTTTACACTGACTCCATGCAGCCAGCACTGACGTGCTGACCCAAAATCCCTCCTCTTCCTTCCCCCACTCCTCTGCATTCATTGGCCATCTTCCCAATCATTCACCCCTAATCTACTGCTCCAATTCAAAGAATTTCCCCCCTCCCATCCATCTCCTAGGGGACATTATCTCCAACTAAAATAAGTAGGTGAAAGGCAACCGTTCTCCTTCTCATGTCAGCACTAGGATAAATGCATCTTGACGTGCTGACAACAAGTGGGTGAAGCCCCATCCGTGCAGGGGTGGGATGTAGGCAGTGTGCAAAATCACACACGCACACAGACTCCACAGAAAAATCACTCTCCATGTAACCAGTCCCTGGTGGCCAATAGATTCGGGGCCACTGCCCTTTACCATTCCAGACAAGTGGTTGTCCAGTCTCTTCTGAAAAACCTTCAGTGATGGAGCACCCACAACTTCTGGAGGCAACTTGTTCCACTGGTTAATTATTCTAACCACCAGGAAATTTCTCCTTAGTTCTAGGTTGCTTCACTCCTTGATTAGTTTCCACCCATTGCTTCTTGTCCTGCCTTCAGGTGCTTTAGAGAATAGCTTGACTCCCTCTTCTTTGGGGCAGCCCCTGAGATATTGGAGTGCTGCTATCATGTCTCCCCTGGTCCTTCTTTTCATCAAACTAAACGTACCCAGTTTCAGCAACCGTTCTTTATATGCTTTGGCTTCCAGTCCCCTAATCCTCTTTGTTGCTCTTCTCTGCACTTTTTCTAGAATCTCAATATCTCCCCCCCCCTAATTTGTGGGTGCTTGTATCATCCTAGCCAAGCCGGTGGGGTCAGTTCAAACCCAGGTTCATTTATTAAATCTTGGCTACAGGAAAGTGTGCTGGGAAACACAGCTAGTATTTTAAAACCCTCCCATTCATTCCACTGACATCAAACCTCCTAGACTTGCTGATCCTGAATTAGTGTCCTAGATAGATCCGTGATGGCGAATCTATGGCACGCATGGCAGAGGTGGCACACAGCGCCCTCTCTGTGGGGATGTTCTTAACTGGGGCTTATTTTTTGGGGTGGGGCTTATATTACGAACATCCTCGGTGGTGCAGCGGACTAAAGTGCTGTTAAGTGCTAGCACTTAGCTGCCGGCTGCCTGCAATTAGTGCAAGTTCGAATCTCACCAGGCTCAAGGTTGACTCAGCCTTCCATCCTTTCGAGGCAGGTAAATTGAGGACCCGGGTTGTGGGGGCAATAAGCCGACTTTGTATGGAACAACAACGCTTAGGGGGTGCCGAAAGCCCTACTAAGCAGGTATATACAAAAAAGTATGCAGGCTATTACTATAATGCATTGACAGCCGCCCTGAGTCTATGGAGAAGGGCGGCATATAAATTGGATTAATAAATAAATAATAAATAAATAAATAAAATCCTGAAAAATCATGCTAGGGCTTATTTTCCAGTTGGGTCTTATTTTCGGGGAAACAGGGTAGCCATGCAGAAAGAGGAGAGAGGAATCGTACAGCAGCAAAGTGGGAAGACTATGAATCCATCCTGGACTTTTTGTTCCCTCATTGGTTTGGGCAAAAGGGAATTCGCTTTAGAAATTTGCTTTTCAGAAAGAGGCTGGATCCAGCCTGGCCTTCGAAAGAGACATTTTCACAGCAAAACCCCCAGGGTGATTTTTTTTTTTGCTTTAAGGAAGCGCTTGATTGAGCCAAAGGGCTATTCAGTGGGAGCTCATCCCTCCCTTGTTTGAAATCCCTGTAGCTATGCAACCAACATGGTCATCTCAGCACCTGGGAGGCCTCCTCTCAGCGTCCTTGAAAGAGGCTTTTATTGTGTAGGTGTTGCACCTTCTTCTCAAGATACAAGGCTTCGGAGACTGAGAGCCTTTGTTGGAGTGCAGGCTTGCTAAGGGAGTAGATCAGGGGTGAAATCCAGCAAGTTCTGACCAGTTTTGGAGAACCCGTAGCAGAAATTTTGAGTAGTTTGGAGAACCGGCAAATACTACCTCTGGCTGGCCTCAGAGTGGGGTGGGAATGGAGATTTTGCAATATCCTTCCCCCAGGAGTGGGGACGGAATGGAGATTTTGCAATATCCTTCCCCCAGGAGTGGGGTGGGAATGGGGATTTTGCAATATCCTTCCCCCAGGAGTGGGGTGGGAATGGGGATTTTGCAGTATCCTTCCCCCAGGAGTGGGGTGGGAATGGGGATTTTGCAATATCCTTCCCCCAGGAGTGGGGTGGGAATGGAGATTTTGCAGTATCCTTCCCCTGGAGTGGGGTCGGAATGGAGATTTTGAAGTATCCTTCCCCCAGGAGTGAGGAGGGAATGGAGATTTTGCAGTACCCCTGGAGTGGGGAGGGAATGGAGATTTTGCAATACCCCAGGAGTGTGGTGGGAATGGAGATTTTGCAATATCCTTCCCCCAGGAGTGGGGTGGGAGTGGGGATTTTGCAATATCCTTCCCCCAGGAGTGGGGAGGGAATGGAGATTTTGCAGTATCCTTCCCCCAGGAGTGGGGTGGGAATGGGGATTTTGCAATATCCTTCCCCCAGGAGTGTGGTGGGAATGGGGATTTTGCAGTATCCTTCACCTGGAGTGGGGTCAGAATGGAGATTTTGCAGTATCCTTCCCCCAGGAGTGAGGAGGGAATGGAGATTTTGCAGTACCCCAGGAGTGTGGTGGGAATGGAGATTTTGCAGTATCCTTCCCCTGCCATGCCCACCAAGCCATGCCCACCAAGCCGCACCACGCCCACCAAGCCACGCCCACAGAACCGGTAGTAAAAAAAAATGGATTTCACCACTGGAGTAGATGAAGAAGGGGGGAAGAGAGAAGGGTTTCTGTCGTGCTAGTTAAGACTGGAGTGGCCTTCTTTTCAAAGGTGGTTAATTCACTGCCAGGGGGATCCCCCTGACGGTGACATCCATGGGGAATTAAAGGAACAGCAGGACTTCACCAACTGAGCTGCTTGAAGAGGCTCAGCCGAATCATCATGCTGGGCAGAGCTTAAATGTTAGGTGTCTCCTTCGAGTTGCCCAGCCTAAATCTTCCTTTGCTGGAGAGACACGGAAAGGCAATCTGTATGATTTTATTTGTTTTTATTTTATTTTAATTTTGATTTATATGCCGCCCTTCTCTGGAGACTCAGGGTGGCTTACAATGCATTAAGCAATAGCCTTCATACTTTTGTATATTTTATACAAAGTCAGCTTATTGCCCCCACAAACCGGGTTCTCATTTTACCTACCTTAGAAAGGATGGAAGGCTGAGTCAACCTTGAGCCTGGTGAGAATTGAACTCGCAGTAATTGCAGGCAGCTGGAAGCTAAATGCTAAATACTACCTTTAACAGTAGCATTAATCTGCTGCGCCACTCAGGCTCTGATGATTCTGGAGGGGCTTCTTGGTGCAATGGGGTGGATAGCTGGGGGGTGGGGGTGGAGGGAAAGGAGCATGGGGATAAACCTGGTGGAAATATAGGAGGGCCTCAACTTACGATCATAAATGAGCCTGGAATTGCATAAGTAAGTCATGCTGGTCAGTAAATGGTCGACTGGATTTTATGATGTTTGTGAGTCGCCAAGCGAATTCATGGTCTTTTAGTGCAGAGATCTCCAACCTTGGCAACTTTAAGATGTGTGGCCTTCAAGTGTTGTGGCCCGCCAGCGGTCTGCATGGATTATGGCTGATCCCGACGATGAGGAGGCTGGTATGGTGTCGCGCCAGTAGCCTGTGCAGACGGCGCTCGAGTTGGACAGCAAGGAGGCTGAAGAGGATGTGGTGCCAGAGGCAGAGACTCAGCCAGGGCCTTCAGAACCTCCAGAGACTCCTTCAAGTGAAGAGAGTGAAGTGGAGGAGCCTCTTCTCAATGCTCGAGCACGCAGGGCTGCCAAAAGGCAGGAGTGGCTACTCAGGAGGAGGTCTCCTTGAGAGTAAGGCTTGGGGCTAATTGGCCACTCCCTTAGCCTATTTAAATTTGCACACCGCTGGCAAATGTTGCTGGAAACAATGCTTGGTCCTACGCAGAGCATTTTGAGAGTGAGTTTTTTTGTTACAACTTGGTTTCTGGGCTGATTGCCAACCCTTGTCGGACTTTGTTTAATCTCTGTAATTCATAGCAGGCTGATAAGGACATTTGTGGTTAAAGGCTGCATTTTGAAAGGGGTCTGTTTGTATTAAATGGAGTTTTTGGGAGCTGTGTGTGTGCTGCACTTCTTGGGACCCGTAGCTGGGGCAGAACATCAAGTCCCAGAATTCCTCAGCCAGCTGCTGGCTGAGGAATTCTGGGAGTTGAAGGCCACACGTCGTTGCCGGGTAAAATCCCTGCTTGGGTTTTTCCTGCAGATTTCCGCCTCGGTGGCCCTGGATGGTTGCCAGGGGAACATGCAACTGGTGCGGAATCTACTAGCCTGGTGCATATCAGTGCTCTGCTCCACAGGTGCACCTTGAAACAGCTGCCACTGGTGCAACATGACACCCTTAAAAATAACTCACTGTCATCCCAGATGGAAAAATTTCTGTCTGGAAAGAATCGGATCAAATCTATCTAAATATATTCAGCTTTCTGATGGGCTGGGATTGGATTTAGGGTTGATTTCCACGGCTAAGCAAAAGTTAAGTGAGCTTTGCTCCATGTTATTTTGCCGCAGTTGTTAAGTGAATCATGCTGTCATTAAGAGGATCCAGTTCCCCTCCCACTTCCTTTGCTTGTCGGAAGCTGGCTGGGAAGGTTATAGATCGTCCTCGAGTTACAACCACGACTGAGTCCACAATTTCGCTTGCAGAGTGAGCACCGTTGTTAAGTGTGTTTTGCCCCATTTTACAACTGTGGCAAGAAAGGTTGTAAATGTGACCCATTTTACAACCTTTCTTGCCACGGTTGTTAAGCGAATCACCACTGTCATTAAGTTAGTCACATGGTTGTTAAGTGAGTCTGGCTTCCCCAACTGAATTTGCTTGTTTAGAAAGTCGCAAAAGGGGAATCATGTGATCCTGGGTCATTGCAACAGTCATAAGTACATGCCAGTTGCCAAGCCTCTGACTTTTGATTACGTGACCACGGGCATGCTGCAACAGTGGTTAAGTGTGAGCATTTTTCATTGTTGTTGTAACAGTGAATGGTCACTAAATGAATGGTTGTAAGTCGAGAACTACCTGTAGCTCAGCATTGAGCCCAGCCTCTCTCCCACTCCCCATTTAATTCCTTCCTAATTCTGGGAGTTAAGGTCCACACAGCTTAAAGTCATTAAGGCTCAGGAACCTTGGGATACAGGCAGTCCTCGAGTTATGACCACAACAGAGGCCAAAATTTATGGTGCTAAGGGAAACATTTGTTAAGTGAGATTGCCCCATGTTACAGGGCAAACATTTTGTTAAATGAGTTTGCTTCCATTTTATGACTTTTCTTGCCACCATTGTTAAGCGAGTCACTGCAGTTGTTAAGTGAGTCACATGGTTTTTAAGCAAATCTCGCTTCCCCATGGACTTTTTATTTGTCAGAAGGTTGCAAAAGGGGATCACGTGACCTCCGGGGATGCTGCAGCTGTCATAAATACGAACCAGTTGCCAAGTGTCTGAATTTTGATCAGGTGACCACGGGGACGGTCATATGTGAAAAACGGCCGTACGTCACTCTTTTCAGCGTCGTCGTAACTTCGAACGGTCAGAAAATGAACAATGCGAGGACCTCCTGTAGTGAGTCAAAACCTTGGGCTCCCTTACCGCAGAATGATTCTTTCCCAGTTTTAACCCATGGAAGACGGGGAATCGACCTTTTCCTCTTCTGTGTGCAACCCACGTTCTCCTGTGCTGAGCCCTGACCCCATTGCCACCCGTCTCGACTGGTGTGGTGGGGAACGCAGCCAGCCAGCTTCTCAGAAGCGGTGGAGAGTCAGAAGGTTCATCTGAACAGATGTTGTTCCAAGCCAGCGAAAGATAATTTTATAGCGGTCGTAATGTATTCTTGGTATCAGCAGGATCGTTGGCTTCTCTGGGCATCTTTCCAGGTTTTGCTGTGGCCGTAGAGAAGGCGATTGGTTTCATTATTGCCAAAAATCTGAAGAAGGAAGCCTTTCGTCCGGCACTAGTGCCCAATATCCCTTATCCATCCATCCATCCTTCGTTCGGCAGCGGCTCTGCTGGTCTCCAGCCGATTGTTCCCTGTTCTGACCCAGTTCCCCAAACACGACAAACCCTCTGTAGCTGAAGCAATGATTCCTTTATTAGGAGTGCCAGCAACCCCGGCAAAAAGTTTCTCTCTTATCGCAGGCTAACAAGTCTGTCCAGCAGGGAGATAAATAGTTGTCTGCCACATCTATTCATATCCGCCCCCTGCCTTTTATCTCCAGAGCTAAGGTGGGGCTTCGCTAGCAGCGGTGGCTCTTCCGTCCCAAGGACCAGCCCACGGATTTCCACTGCTCTCCTCTCCTCTGCCTTCTGCACATCCGCACATCAGGCACTGGACCCAGCTGTTCCTCCTCTTCCTCATCAGCCACCTCCAGACCTGGCGGCTGTTGACTCTCCATCTGAAGGCTGACGGACAGCCCAGGCTCCGCCTCTGTCTCTCTCTCTCTGACAGCTCCATTCTCTCTTCCCCCTCAGAGCTCTCAGGTTGCCTTGATGCTGACCCTGACTCTCACGCCTACTCCTCTTCCTCCTCCTCTGATTTGGTTGCTGGAGGGGCTGGTGGCTGACAGGCCACAACATTCCCATTGCTAACAAGATGGCTGAATATTTATGGCCTTCTTGGACCCAGGTAAGGAAGCAGCCCTTCTTGAGGTGGCCTCAGAGCAGTGGTGTCCACAGGATACGGTCCCAAAAGTCGAGAGGGTGACCATAAGGTGATTGAAGCACCAACTGTATTTTATGAGTGGCTTGATTGCGCTATTGTGGTTCCTGCATGAAGCAACTTTCACCATCTTCAGTGGGAAGCTTTCTGCCTCAGAGACTTGCTGGGATAGATGAGTAGTTGTCCAGAAAGGACCAAGCGGTAGGAGAACCCTGGTCTACAGTTATAGGACAACTAGTAGAGCGCAAGGCTTATCATCATCATCATCATCATCATCATCATTTATTTATTTTATCAAGAACATATTAGGTAATATATATAAGGATAAGCATGAACTGAATACATAAAATGGATAGAAATAAACAGGGACAGTAGGACAGGGACGGAAAGCACGCTTGTGCTCTTATGCACATCCCTTACAGACCTCTTAGGAATGGGGTGAGGTCAACAGTAGACAGTCTTAAGATTAAAGTTTTGGGGGTTTGAGGAAGAAGCCACAGAGTCAGGTAGTGCATTCCAGGCATTGACCATTCTGTTGCTGAAGTCGTATTTTCTGCAATCGAGTTTGGAGCGGTTTACCTTGAGTTTGTATCTATTGTGTGCTCGTGTATTGTTGTGGTTGAAGCTGAAGTAGTCATTGACAGGTAGGATGTTGTAACAGATAATTTTATGAGCTACGCTTAGGTCATTCTGAAGGCAGTGTAGTTCTAAGTTTTCTAAGCCCAGAATTTCAAGTCTGGTGGCATGACGTATTTTGTTGCGATCAGAGGAGTGGAGGACTCCTCTTGTGAAATATTTCTGGACCCGTTCAATTGATCCTAATTCAAAATACACGTTCAAAAGATCCTAATAATCAGGATCTGGTTGGCTTGCAGATGGAGAGAAAGAGAGCCATGGAGATGGCCTTGAGGGAAATGTTCAGAAGCTGCTACAGAAACACAATGAACATAAGCCCTGAGAAAGGAAATAGCGTTAGGAACAGACTCAAGATCACTCCTCCCTGATACATGGGGACAATTAGACTTGTGGGGTCCTGGGCAGGGGTGGGCTTCAAAAGTTTTAGCAACTGGTTCCCTGCCCGGTTGCTGGATGGCTGTGGCCATGGTAGGCATGGCCTACTTGGCTTCCTGCACCACGGCAGTGGGGGGGCATTTTCACCCTTCCCAGACAAGAAGGTGGCAGAACTGTGCATGTTGTTGTTAGTTGTGAAGTCGTGTCCGACCCATTGCGACCCCATGGGCAACGTTCCTCCAGGCCTTCCTGTCCTCTACCATCCTCTGGAGTCCATTTAAGCTCACGCCGACTGCTTCATTGACTCCATCCATCCACCTCGTTCTCTGCCGTCCCGTTCTTCTTTTGCCCTCCATCGTTCCCAGCATTCGGCTCTTCTCCAGGGAGTCCTTCCTTCTCATTAGGTGGCCAAAGGATTTGAGTTTCCTCTTCAGGATCTGGCCTTCTAAAGAGCAGTCAGGGTTGATCTCCTCTAGGACTGACTGCCTTGATTGCCTTGCAGTCCAAGGGACTCTCAGCAGTCTTCTCCAGCACCAGAGTTCAAAGGCCTCCATTCTTTGGCGCTCAGCCCTTGGCACCTGGCCAAGGACTAAATCAAAATTCTTCCCAATTAAAAGTGGGGCGCCTACCGGTTTCACTACTGGCCTTCCTTGCTTCACTTATTATTATTATTATTATTATTATTATTATTATTATTATTATTATTATTATTATTATTTTACATTTTTAAAGATGTCGAGTTTATTTTTTTTAAAATTAAAACTTCCAGCATCCTCTTTAAACGCCAAAGAAACCCCTGGATTTCAGATTTTTTTTAAAAAAAACAAAACCACGAAGGTGCTTTCTTAAAAGGTACAGCACGCCCCCCTGCTCCAATAAAAAAAAAAAAAAGGCAAAAGATAAAGTGGCTGCCAAGGGGCTGGCAGTTGGCAGAAACCATCCTGCGGATTTCAAGTATTTTAAGGAAGGCGCCTTTCCCACCTTTTGTTTCTGCTCAATTGGTAGGCTGCGGCTTGCCACCTCCGTGGCAGCAGCCACGTTGTGAATGGCGAAGAAGCCCCCACGGACATTCATTGTGCGAGAAACCCCCACCCCCCCGCCCAACACGGTATTCAAATTCTCTTATAGTGTTTATTGCTCTTGACTTAAGAGCCCCTCTGCTTTAGGTTTTTACCCACCTCCATTTGCACGTTGCGAAGACCGTAAAAAAACCCAAAAAACCAGAATCTGGTTGTCAGTGCTTGCAAGAGTCCTGTTGCACAGGGAGGTTCGAGTTAGGACCAGGGGTGGGATTCGGCCTATTCAGTCTGGTTCGGGCGAGCCAGTTGCTCCTACGATCAGCTGAGAGCGAACCGGTTCACTCCGACCGTCAGCTCGCCCGCCACTGCAGTATACCTACCTTTATTTCGTTCGTTTGAAACCCAGCTGATAGGCGCAGCAGAGCGGATTGCTGCACTTCAGCTGTTTTTAGTGGTTTTTACACTGCTTTTAATGGTGTTTTCTAATGGACTGTGTGTGCAAAGTGTGCGCGAAGCATGTGTGAAGCGTGTGCAAAGCATGCACTCAGCAAACTGGTTATTACACCGATTGGATCCCACCACCGGTTAGGACCGTAAAGAAGCCTGCCCATCACAGTCCTAACCAGTTGGATACCAATAGGGGAAATATTGGACAACAAAAGAGAGAGAATGGAGAGAGGAGTAGAGGGTAAGTTAGGAGAGGGGAAGGAGAGAGAGGAATAGAAGAAAGGGAAAAGGAGAGGAAGAAAGGGAGGGGAAAAAGAGTAGGAGAGAAGGTTAGAAAGGCAGGGAAGAAGGGAGGAGTGGAGGAAAGGAAGGGGAAGGATAGAAGGAAAAAAGAAAGTAGAAAAGGATAGAAGAAGGTAGGAAAGGGAAAGAGAGGAGAAGGAGAAGAAGGATTGTTGTAAAATAAGGGAGAAGAAAGGGTAGAAGAGCAACCCCGAATATAATTTAAAAATCTTTTTTTTCTTTAGAAAATATATGTATGTGTGTGAGTAATTATGAATAAGAGAATGTACATTTACAATATGTTTATAAGAAATAAAATAAAAAAACTTTTTTCAAAAAATAAATAAATATGAACCAATTGCCAAGCATCTGAATTTCAATCATGTGACCATGGGGGGGGGGGGAATGCTACAACGGCCGTAAGTGTGAAGAACGGTTGTAAGTCACTTTTTTCAGGGCCATTGTAACCTTGAATGGTCACTAAACGAACGGTTGTAAGTTGAGGAGTACCTGTACTAACCTGCAATCCCCCATGTAAATATGGAGAAATGTTTTGCCAATATAGGTAGTCGATTTACAACAGTTCATTTAGTGACCGTTTAAAGTCACTGAAAAATGTGACTTATGACTGTTTTTCATAGTTACAATCTTTGCAGCCTCTCCATGATCAGGTGATTGAAATTCAGAAGCTTGGCGATGGGTTGGTATTTATGACGGTTGCAGGGTCCTGGGCAGTGGTGGGATTCAAATAATTTAACAACCGGTTTTCTGCCCTAATGACCAGCTGGGTGGGCGTGGCTCAATGGTCATGTAAATAAATATATAAATAAATATATAAATATATAAATTATATTTATATAAATTTATATATTAATTATATATAAATAAATAAATAAATGTGACCGTGTGGGCATGGCCAACTCAACATCACTCATGTCGCTGGGCGCTTTGCCTTAGCTGTTACAATGTAATATGGGAGAGGCAGTTTCTGTAAGCAGGGCAATAAAGATTAGGCTAGAAACAACACCAGAATGTTTCCTTCCTGCCTTCCTTACAGGATTAGCCCTGTAAAGTGGGGAAAAACAAAATAAGATTTTTTTCCAACAACCAGTTCTCTGAACTGCTTAGAAAGTTAACAACTGGTTCTACCGAATTGGTGCTAACTGGCTGAATCCCACCACTGGTCCCAGGGAAGGTCACAAAAGGGGAATCACGTGATCCCCCTTTTGTGACCTTCCAACAAGCAAAGTCCATGGGGAAGCCAGATTCACTTAACAACCATGTGACCAACTTAACAACGGCAGTGATTCACTTAACAACGGTGGGAAGAAAAGTCATAAAACGGAGCAAACTCACTTAACAAAATTTTGTCCCGTAACATGGGGCAATCTCACTTAACAAATGTTTCACATAGCAGCATAAATTTTGGGCTGTGTTGTGGTCGTAACTCGAGGACTACCTGTATCCCAAGGTTCCTCAACCATAATGACTTGGGTTCGTATGAGTCGTATTGTTCACTTAACAAACATGGCAAGAAAGGTCATAAAAGGGGTCAAACCTCACTTCACAAATGTCTCGCTTAACGACAGAAATTTTGGGCTCCAATTGTGGTTGTAATTTGAGGACTACCTGTAAATGCCAGCATGTTTCCTAAAGGAGGAAAGACAGAAAGTATACAGAATTGGGAGCGAAGGCCTCCCATCCCATCTTTCAAATCAGGCCTCCCCCGACAGGTATCCGACCTCTAAAGGTGTTGCGTTTCCATCCGAGATTGAGGTGGAACGAAGCTGGGTTTAAAAAAAAGCTCTTTGAGAGAAGGCCAAAATGCGATGGGTAAGGCAGCTTCTGCAGGACTGACATACCATGATGGATTCTTCCTTCTTGGTGGTGCTCAAGATTTTACAGACGCGGCTGGCCTGCGGCTCATCCATCATCGCGAGGTGTGCCCCTGTCAACAGGAATCCTGCGCTCATCAATTGTTCCAGCAATGCCAACTAGGGTGGTAGCTGTCCAGCCCCCTGATGAGCGGCTTTTGGAAGGATCAGGCAGGTGGCTTGGTACAGAGCTGCCAAGTGAGGTTTTTCTAAGAGAGGGAGGAAAAAAAAGTGGAATTAGCAATAGTGATAGCACCCTGTTTACCCAACCTCGGAAGGATGGAAGGCTGAGTCAACCTTGAGCCAGTCAGGATAGAACTCTTGGCAGTCGGCAGAGTTAGCTTGCAATATTGAACTCTAACCATCGCACTACCAGGAAGGAAAATGAGGAAGGAAGGAAGGAAAATGAGGAGAAGGAAAGGAAGGAAGGAAGGAAGGAAGGAAGGAAGGAAGGAAGGAAGGAAGGAAGGAAGGAAGGAAAATGAGGAAGGAAGGAAGGAAAATGAGGAGAAGGAAAGGAAGGAAGGAAGGAAGGAAAATGAGGAAGGAAGGAAGGAAAATGAGGAGAAGGAAGGAAGGAAGGAAGGAAGGAAGGAAGGAAGGAAGGAAGGAAAGAAATGAGGAAGGAAGGAAGGAAAATGAGGAAGGAAGGAAGGAAAATGAGGAGAAGGAAAGGAAGGAAGGAAGGAAAGAAGGAAGAGCAATAGCAGTTAGACTTATATACTGCTTCACAGTGCTTTCCAGCCCTCTCTAAGCAGTTTACAGAGTCAGCCTCTTGCTCCCAACCATCTGGGTCCTCATTTTACCCACCTCAGAAGGATGGAAGGCTGAATCAACCTTGAGCCTGGTGAAATTCGAACTGCCAAATTGCAGGCAGACGGCAGTCAGTCAGCAGAAGTAGCTTGCAGTACTGCACTCTAACCACTGCACCACTACGGCTCATTCAATAGCAGCAAGAGCATAACAACAATAATAGCAACAGGGAGGAAGAAAAAGTGGAATTAGCAATACCAATAGCAATAGCACTTAGACTTATATACAGAGGTGGGTTTCAGCAGGTTCTGACCAATTCTGGAGAACCGGTAGCGGAAATTTTGGGTAGTTCGGAGAACCGATAAATATCACCTCTGGCTGGCCCCGCCCCCATCTATTCTCTGCCTCCCAAGTCCCAGCTGATTGGGAGGAAATGGGGATTTTGCAGTAACCTTCCCCTGGAGTGGGGCAGGAATGGAGATTTTACGGTATCCTTACCCTGCCAACCCCACCAAGCCAAGCCACGCCCACCAACCCATGCTATGCCCACCAAGTCACACCCATAGAACCGATAGTAAAGAATTTTGAACTACACCAGTTACCGTGTTTTCCCAAAAATAAGACCCTGTTTTATATTTTTTTTGAACCCTGAAATAAGCGCTTGGCCTTATTGCCATGTGCTCAAAAGCCTGATTGGACTTATTATCAGGGGATGTCTTATTTGGGGGGAAACAGGGTATATAGAGTCTTCAAAGTGCTTTTACAGCTCTCTCTAAGTGGTTTACAGAGTCAGCTTCTTGCCCCCGACAATCTGGGTCCTCATTTTACCCACCTCGGAAGGATGGAAGGCTGAGTCAACCTTTTATATAACCAATTAATAACTTTAGGTCATCTTTCTCTCTGCAACGGTGGCGAATATCTGTAGCTCGGGTGTGGGATGAGGGTGAAGGTTGCTTCTCCAACCTTATAAACAGGAGAATATGGACACTGACATCCTCTAAACTCTAAAGATGTTATCTAGCCTGGTAACGAAACATTCAGAAACCGACCCACAAGCTTGGAGAAGCATCTTTCTCTCTCTTAAAGAGCTTTATTAATTCTGCCTGGATGTGAGCCTCGGTGGCACAGTGGTCAGAGTGCATTACTGCAGGTTACTTCTGCTGACTGCCGGCTGACTGCAATTTACCAGGTCGAATCTCACCAGGCTCAAGATTGACTGAGCCTCCCATCCTTCCAAGGTGGGTAAAATGAGGAGCCAGATTATTGGGGGCAAGAGGCTGACTCTGTAAACCACTTAAAGAGGGCTGTAAAAGCACTGTGAAGCGGTATATAAGTCTAGCTGCTATTGCTATTGCTATGTCCACTCCTGCCCTGCAATGAAAGATATACAGGTAGTTCTCGAATTAACAACCATTGGTTAAGGGACTGTTCAAAGTTGCAATGGCACCGAATCAAGGGACTTAAGACCGTTTTTCACACTTATGACCGTTGCGATTTACTTTTGGATGCTTGACAAGTGATGTCACATTTATGACGGTTGCAGCGTCCCTGGGTCATGCGATCCCCTTTTGCAAGCTTCTGGCTAGCCGAGTCAGTGGGGAAACCAGATTCACTTAGGCAGTGCGTCGCTTAACGACTCTTGGCCAGCAAAGTCGTAAAATGGGGCAAAACTCACATAGCTCGTGTCTCACATACATTTCGGCCTCAAATTGTGGGTTGTAAGTCAAGGACTGCCTGCACTGCAAAGAAAGATTAGACAAAAACCTTTTCTGCTTCTACCGGCATATTCTCAGCATTTAAAGCAGACTTCCCATTTTAGAGGACGTGTAACTGGAATTAAAATCCTGTACTTGCCAACCGATTAGGTATCATTCTTCCGAGAAAGACAAGAACATCTTATTTATTTATTTATTTCATTTCTACGCCACCCATCTCACCTAAGTGACTCGGGGGGGCGGGGGGGGTGGGGGTGTTTACAAACAGACGAAACACATCAATCCATTTTGTCTAAATGTTTCCCGAATCTAACATGCACTCAATTTTAAATGCTCCATTTGGAGCATGTTATGTTGTCACTCGGGGTACAAGTCTGCTTGCACGCAAAGGGGTGTGGGAACAAGCCGACTGCAAGGAGAGGGGTTCTTGTGCGAACGACTGCTCCACCTCCTGGCAGAGAAAGGTAACTCAGAACATCACACGTAGTTGGTTTCTCCAGCCAACCGCACTGAAAACTATCCGTGTGTCTTAGTTTTGTGTCCTAAATAAATCCTGTTTTGGCAAGGGCCGGTCAGGTGCTGCATCTCTAAAACTGCATTTTATTATATAACCCCAGAAAAGTGGGGGTAAGGAAATGAGAGAGAGAGAGAAACAGACAGACAGACAGAGACAGAGGCAGAGAGAGACAGAGAGATTTAAATAGAGAGAGAGAGAGAGACAGAGAGAGACACACACACAGAGACAGAGAGAAAGAGAGAAAGAGACAGAGAGAGAGGGACAGAGAGACATACACACAGAGAGAGACAGAGAGACAGAGACAGACAGAGAAACAGAGAGAGGGGGGAGAAATAGAGAGAGACACAGAGACAGAGACAGAGACAGAGACAGAGAAAAAGAGACAGAGAGAAAGAGACAGAGACAGAGAGATTTAAATAGAGAGAGAGAGAGACAGAGAGAGACACACACAGAGAGACAGAGAGAAAGAGAGAAAGAGACAGAGAGAGAGGGACAGAGAGACATACACACACAGAGAGACAGAGAGACAGAGACAGACAGAGAAACAGAGAGAGGGGGGAGAAACAGAGAGAGACACAGAGACAGACACAGAGACAGAGAAAAAGAGACAGAGAGAAAGAGACAGAGACAGAGACAGAGAGATTTAAATAGAGAGAGAGAGAGTCAGAGAGAGACACACACAGAGAGACAGAGAGAAAGAGAGAAAGAGACAGAGAGAGAGGGACAGAGAGACATACACACAGAGACAGACAGAGAAACAGAGAGAGGGGGGAGAAATAGAGAGAGACACAGAGACAGAGACAGAGACAGAGACAGAGAAAAAGAGACAGAGAGAAAGAGACAGAGACAGAGAGATTTAAATAGAGAGAGAGAGAGACAGAGAGAGACACACACACAGAGACAGAGAGAAAGAGAGAAAGAGACAGAGAGAGAGAGGGACAGAGAGACATACACACAGAGAGAGACAGAGAGACAGAGACAGACAGAGAAACAGAGAGAGGGGGGAGAAACAGAGAGAGACACAGAGACAGAGACAGAGACAGAGACAGAGAAAAAGAGACAGAGAGAAAGAGACAGAGACAGAGACAGAGAGATTTAAATAGAGAGAGAGAGAGTCAGAGAGAGACACACACAGAGAGACAGAGAGAAAGAGAGAAAGAGACAGAGAGAGAGGGACAGAGAGACATACACACAGAGACAGACAGAGAAACAGAGAGAGGGGGGAGAAATAGAGAGAGACACAGAGACAGAGACAGAGACAGAGACAGAGACAGAGAAAAAGAGACAGAGAGAAAGAGACAGAGACAGAGAGATTTAAATAGAGAGAGAGAGAGACAGAGAGAGACACACACACAGAGACAGAGAGAAAGAGAGAAAGAGACAGAGAGAGAGAGGGACAGAGAGACATACACACAGAGAGAGACAGAGAGACAGAGACAGACAGAGAAACAGAGAGAGGGGGGAGAAACAGAGAGAGACACAGAGACAGAGACAGAGACAGAGAAAAAGAGACAGAGAGAAAGAGACAGAGACAGAGACAGAGAGATTTAAATAGAGAGAGAGAGAGAGAGACAGAGAGAGACACACACACAGAGACAGAGAGAAAGAGAGAAAGAGACAGAGAGAGAGGGACAGAGAGACATACACACAGAGAGAGACAGAGAGACAGAGACAGACAGAGAAACAGAGAGAGGGGGGAGAAATAGAGAGAGACACAGAGACAGAGACAGAGACAGAGAAAAAGAGACAGAGAGAAAGAGACAGAGACAGAGAGATTTAAATAGAGAGAGAGAGAGAGACAGAGAGAGACACACACACAGAGACAGAGAGAAAGAGAGAAAGAGACAGAGAGAGAGGGACAGAGAGACATACACACAGAGAGAGACAGAGAGACAGAGACACACAGAGAAACAGAGAGAGGGGGGAGAAACAGAGAGAGACACAGAGACAGACACAGAGACAGAGAAAAAGAGACAGAGAGAAAGAGAGATTTAAATAGAGAGAGAGAGTCAGAGAGAGACACACACACAGAGACAGAGAGAAAGAGAGAAAGAGACAGAGAGAGAGGGACAGAGAGACATACACACAGAGAGAGACAGAGAGACAGAGACAGACAGAGAAACAGAGAGAGGGGGGAGAAATAGAGAGAGACACAGAGACAGAGACAGAGACAGAGAAAAAGAGACAGAGAGAAAGAGACAGAGACAGAGAGATTTAAATAGAGAGAGAGAGAGAGACAGAGAGAGACACACACACAGAGACAGAGAGAAAGAGAGAAAGAGACAGAGAGAGAGGGACAGAGAGACATACACACAGAGAGAGACAGAGAGACAGAGACAGACAGAGAAACAGAGAGAGGGGGGAGAAACAGAGAGAGACACAGAGACAGACACAGAGACAGAGAAAAAGAGACAGAGAGAAAGAGACAGAGACAGAGACAGAGAGATTTAAATAGAGAGAGAGAGAGTCAGAGAGAGACACACACACAGAGACAGAGAGAAAGAGAGAAAGAGACAGAGAGAGAGGGACAGAGAGACATACACACAGAGAGAGACAGAGAGACAGAGAGACAGAGAAACAGAGAGAGGGGGGAGAAACAGAGAGAGACACAGAGACAGACACAGAGACAGAGAAAAAGAGACAGAGAGAAAGAGACAGAGACAGAGACAGAGAGATTTAAATAGAGAGAGAGAGAGAGAGACAGAGAGAAAGAGAGAAAGAGACAGAGAGAGAGAGGGACAGAGAGACATACACACAGAGAGAGACAGAGAGACAGAGACAGACAGAGAAACAGAGAGAGGGGGAGAAACAGAGAGAGACACAGAGACAGAGACAGAGACAGAGAAAAAGAGACAGAGAGAAAGAGACAGAGACAGAGACAGAGAGAGACAGAAAGACAGAGACACAGAGACACAGAGAGAAAGAGACAGAGCTCGACTTCCCTCAAGGAGCAGAATAGAGAACAGAAAAATGTTTTTCACTAAAGGCTCTTCTCTTCTCTTCTCTTTTCTTCTCTTCTCATGAAAGAGAAAGGCTGGTGCAAACTAACTCCTTATTGGTGGTACTGCTTCCCTCTGACCAACCTGCATTTATGCTGATGTAAATATAGTAATTCTATAAGCCCTATCATTATGAGACGTTTTAATTAGCTGAACAGGCCTTGAGAGGTAAATTTGCATCCCTTCTGATTTAATGAACGAACGCCCCACTGCACCTACGGCTTCCACACCGCTCTGCAAGATCAGTGGAACAGATGACATCACAACAATACCTAACAAGATATGGAAATTTAGCTGGCCGTTGAGTAGCCTGCTCTAAAGCAGCTTGAAATTCCAGGTGCGGAAACCCCAAAACATTTGGGAGGGGAAGCACAAAGTCAGGTAAGGTTGCCGTAAGGCAAGGATGGGCAATTATGGCCCCTTTATTACCTGTGGGCTTCAACTCCCAGAATTCTATGCTGGCTCAGGAATTCTGGGATTTGAAGTCCCACCGGCTGTAAAGTTACCATAGTTGCTTTAGAGCAGGGGGGTGTCAAACTTGATTTCATCGAGGGCTGCATCAGGGTTTTGTTTGACCTCGGGGGGCTGGGGTGGGCATGGCCAGGGTGGGTGTGGCTAGCTCGATGTCACTCGTGTCAGGGAGGGGGGCGTCTGTGGTGGCCCAAGATCTGCCAGTGAAAATGGGCTCCCGAGCTCTGTTTTAGGCTGCGACGGCTTCCTGCAGTGAAGGAACGGAGTTCCTTCGCTGCAGGTGAAAACGGAGTTCTGTTTTTGCAAGCAGAGGCTCCGTGGGCCAGTTCTTCGCTGTTTCCAGGGTGGCCCTGCAGGCCAGATCTAAATACCCTGCTGGTTGGATGCGGCCCACAGCCCTTGAGTTTGACACCCCTACTTTAGAGCAAGGGGGAGACAATATTTTTCTGATCTTAATAGAAAAGAAAGTACTGCTTGGAGCTCTCCAAGGTCCTGTTTATCTTCAACAGAAGATTCTGCCTTGGCCTCACTGGTGAAGTCTATTTCCCCGTGAAGCTCTATAGCGCAGCCTCCATTCACACGTAGTAGTACGCTCGCATTTATAAAAACCTATAGTTCCGTGATGGCGAACCTATGGCACGCGTGCCACAGGAAGCACGCAGAGCCTTCTCTGTAGGCATGTGAGCTGTCGTCTCAGCTCAGCTCCACTGCGCATGTGCACACACCTCCTGCCAGTTTTTGGGTCTCTGCCACACATGCGCGGGGGAGCGGGATGCATGCAGGAGACTCATGTGCATGTGGGGGACGGGGTCCACATGCAGGGGTTGCGCATGCATGCCCGGGGGGAGCACAGGGGGGCCATGCACACATGCCCAGGGGGTGGGGGGAGCACGGGGAGATCATGCATGCATGGCCGGGACAGGGCACATGCGGGGGGTTGCATGCGCAGGGAGCGGGATGTGCAGGGGAGTGTCACCCGTGCATTGCATTGTGGGTGCATACACACACTTTTGGCACGCGGTATTTATTTATTTATTTATTTATTTATTTATTTATTTATTTATTTATTTATTTATTTATTTATCAAATTTCTATACTGCCCTACTCCCAGAGGACTCAGGGCGGTGAACAGCCGAGATAAAATACAGGTAATACAAACATTAAAAATCCCTTAAAATTATTAAATATTTTGGCCGAAACACAGATTAAAACACCCAATTTGTAAAACAAATCAAACGATTTAAAAAATTTAAAAGGGAGAGTTACGCCAGGCCAGCCTGCTGAAATAAAAAAGTTTTGAGAGCGCACGACGAAACGTGCGCAGATCCGGTAACGAAAAGGTTAGCCATCACTGCTACAGTTCATTGCTTAAGCTATAATTAACCTCACACCTTACACCAAAAACAAACAAGCTACGTAACAGCTAGAGTTATGCTTTGCTTTAAAACCTAATAAAGTTAGTTAGTTTTTTTGGCTTCATGTGTTAGCTTGAAAGCCAGCCCAGATCGTGCGGCTTACTCAAGAAACGCAAGTGAAAGGAATGATTCGCATATTAGTGCAGTGTGCGAAAGAGACATATGGAATAGCTATGTGTGAATTGGGCCACAGAAGAAGAGAAACAGCTGTCGCATGAGCTGGAACTAGCTGTGCAGAGGAGAAGGGCCTCTGCTTCCTATTTTAGCTATAAAAATAGTCCTCGACATATGACCGTAATGGAACCTGTCTGTTTGTCACGACGATTGTAAAAGTGGCCAGTCACAATTTTATGGCGTTAAGCTACATTTTATGGCGTTAAGCAGTCATAGCGCAAATGTGGAAACGAACATGGCAGTCATTAAGAGAACCAATAGTTTTGCCAAAAAATCAGAATTGCTGGTTTTTCGGCAAAAGCATCGTAAAACAGAACCATATGGCTGCGAGACACTGCAAATGCCCATAATTGTGATCATGCTGTCGAGAGCCCAAAATTTGGTCATATGACCACGAAGGTCTGACTGTTGGAGCTTCAAATCCAGGCCATACATCCTGTTTTTCAGGCTGGTTGTAATTTCAAACAGTCACTAAGTGAGTTGGTTGTAAGGTGAGGATTGCCTGTACACCCAGGGGTGAAATGCTACCAGTTCGGACTGGTTCAGCAGAACCGGTAGTGATGGCGGTGAGTGGTTCGGAGAACCGGTAGCAACAGCAACGCAAAACTCCGCCCACTCTCCCAGTTGTCGTTACTTGCTGGTTTTAACCAGGAAGTAACCTGTTTTTTACCCTCTGCGCATGCGCAGAGAAGGGTTTGCACATGTGCAGAAGGGTTGAGCGCGCGCTTCCGAACCGGTAGGGAAGGTAAGTAGATTTCACCCCTGTGTACACCTCAACACTTGTACATTCAGTCGAAACAGCTCTTTGTCTATCAACAATGTTCATATATAGAACTCTTCATTGTGAAGTGGAATGGAGGATGCACTTGTTCCTATAACAATGTTAATTCTATTTGTACACCGCTACATTTTCTCCCCATTTCCCTTGTTGTGGACCTGTAGAAGTTGTCGCCAAAAGAAGTCACTTGGAACCTCGATGGTGGTAATGGTGGTGGTGGGCAATTCTGGAACAGGTTAAATAGCTTCAGGAGTTGGGAAGAAGTTGTGTAAGGTGCCTACCTCTCCTTCCTCTAAATCTGGATACATGGCACCCCGTAATCCATCCGGAAAAAACAGCCGAATGTCACGAACAGCAGCACAATAAGATGCGAAGCCTTAAAAAAAAAAATGAGAGAGAGAGGGAGACAAATAATGCAGAAAGATGATTCTATCAGACGATGAATTAAACATTGTCTCTGTTCCTGCTCTTTTCACCAGAGTGATTGATGGCCTACAGATTCCTGAAGAAATTGCTTTAAAGGGCACCTGTTCTAACAGTGGAACAAGCAAACATTTAAGCCCATTATGCAGAGCAATGGTTTCATTATCTCCGTGCCATGTTGACTTGGCTCTGTTATGATTTGGCGTGTGCGTTGGCAAAACACAATGCCGTTGCTGACTTCTTCCTTGCAGCTGAGTAATACAGTGCAAGATGGTTTGTCTCCTTTGCTGCCAAGTTATGGCAATAGCAATAGCGCTTAGATTTATATCCAGTTTCACAGTGCTTTACAGCCCTCTCTAAGCGGTTTACAGAGTCAACATCTTGCCCCCCAACAATCTGGGTCCTCATTTTACCCACCTTGGAAGGATGGAAGGCTGAATCAACCTTGAGCGGGTCAGGATCGAACTGCTGGTAGTTGGCAGAGTTAGCCTGCAATATTGCATTCTAACCACCACACACCATGGAAGGGAAGAGAAGGGAGGGAGGGAGGGAGGGAGGAAGGAAGGAAGGAAGGAAGGAAGGAAGGAAGGAAGAGCATTAGCACTTAGACTTTTTTTATATCCAATTTCATAGAGCTTTACAGCCCCATCTAAGCAGTTTACAGAGTCAGCTTCTTGCCCCCAACAATCTGGGTCCTCATTTTACCCACCTCAGAAGGATGGAAGGCTGAGTCAGCCTTGAGCCTGGTGGGATTTGAACTGCCAAATTGCAGGCAGCCGGCAGGCATCAGAAGTGGCCTGCAGTTTCTGCACTCTAACCACTGTGCCACTGAGGCAAGCTAGAAAACCAAAGGGGGGCCCAGGGCCAAGGGGGTTGGGGGGGGTAGCCTGGGAGCAAACCTGACATCCCAGGGAATGGTAGATGTTCTTAGATGTTTTACACTTTCCATATGGTTTGTATATTTTTAAATTTGGGATTCCCCCCCCCCCTTTTTTTAATAATGACTTTTTATATTTTCGTAACAATGGCTTTTATGCATCCGTGGTTTTATTCGATCGATTGTCCACTGCCCTGGGTTGCTTTTAAGGGAGAAGGCTGGTTATGTAAGTGCCCTGAGCAAATAAATAAATAAATAAAGGAATTCCCAGGGTTGGAAGGAGATGTTTAACCTGCTGTGAAGCACATACTGATGGTTCTATCACTTATATCACAGGTCTTTGCAAACTTGGCCATTTTAAGACTTGTGGACTTCAACTCCCAGAATACTAGCTGGGGAATTCTGGGAGTTGAAGTCCACAAGCCTTAAAGTTGCCGAGTTTGGAAACTCCTCCTGACTTACAAGTATGCTCAGGGGATTTTGGTCCTTCTGCTGAAAACTTGCAATTTTAGAGTCAGAGTATGCGAACTATTTGGGTTGTGATGAAGAGACAGTCTAATAAGCAGAGAAAGCTCTAGGCAGAGCTCAGGCAAGGTTTTCGATTTCATTTCAATTAAATCAAATTAAGTACAGTTAACTCGATGATCTCTTACACGTTAGTAATTATCCCTTTCCCCCCCACTTGATAATTGCACTTTTGCAGTTTTACAGCAGCAACCTTTGGAAAGGCTCAAAACAAATAGAATATTTTTAAAAAAAAAATTCAAGAGAAAAGAGAATAAAAAGAAACAACTCTTTAAAACGATGGGGGAAACTGTGGATGGGTGCTCTAGGGATCCAACAGCAAGAGATAGATGCTGTGGCAGAGGAAATATTTAAGCCGCCCCGAGTCTCCGGAGAAGGGCGGCATATAAATCAAATTAAAATATATATATATATTTAGATTAAATAAACATGATAAAAGGAATTACAAGATGCCAGAGGAGAAACAGGAAAGATTCACCAAAAATTTCAATAAGAGTTGACATTCTAAAAAGGACAAGAGATGATGGATAGATATAGAATATTTTCTAATATGGTGGTTATTTTATTCAGTGTTAGAAAAAAGAAGGAGAAAATAGAAATTGGGAAAATAATATTATGAATACTGAAATATAAAGAACTTATCATAATTACTATATACATTATACACAAAAGCTAGATGTTGAAAAACTATGAGTATGAATAGGTAAATGTAAAGGTTCCCCTCGCACATACATACTAGTCATTCCTGACTCTAGGGGGCGGTGCTCATCTCTGTTTCAAAGCCGAAGAGCCAGCACTGTCCGAAGACGTCTCCGTGGTCATGTGGCCGGCATGACTCAACGCCAAAGGCACACAGAAAGCTGTTACCTTCCCACCAAAGGTGGTCCTTATTTTTCTACTTGCATTTTTTGACCTGATTTCGAACTGCTAGGTTGGCAGAAACTGGGACAAATAACGGGAGCTTGCCCCGTTACGCGGCATTAGGGATTCGAACTGCTGAATTTTCTAGATGTTGGTGGATCCCAACTCCCAACTGTCCAACACCGGGGCCAATCATCATAGATTATGGGTATTGTAGCTGAAAAGCATCCCAAGCCATGTCTATACTTTATCCTTCTTTCTGTGGTGGCGCAATGGTTAGAATGCAGTATTGCAGGCTAATTCTGCCGACTGCCAGAAGTTCAATCCTGACCAGCTCTAGGTTGACTCAGCCTTCCATCTTTCTGAGGTCGGTAAAATGAGGACCCAGATTGTTGAGGGGCAATAGGCTGATTCTGTAAACTGCTTAGAGAGGGCTGTAACACTCTTTGAAGGCTTTCATGGCTAAGGCAGTACTAGAACTTATCTTTTCCTAGTGATTGGCCCAAAGTCACCCAGTCAGCTTTCATGGATAAGGTGAAACTAGAACTCACAGACTCCTAGTGACTGGCCCAAAGTCAGCCAGTCGGATTTCATGGCTGAGGCGGGACTAGAACTCACAGTCTCCTAGTGACTGGCACCAAGTCACCCAGTTGTCTTTCATGGTTAAGGCAGAACTAGAACTCATCTTCTCCTGGTGATTGGCCCAAAGTCACCCAGTCAGCTTTCATGGCTAAGACAGGACTTGAACTCACAGCCTCTTGTTTTTAGCCTCTTACTTTAATCAGTAGACCAACCTGTCTCTTTATGGGAGAGGCGCTGTTCAGAATATGGAGGGAGGAGGGAAAGAAATGCATTTCTGATTAATTATAGTAGATCAGAAATTGTCAAGGTAGAATCCACCATAATGATTGGATTCACACTAGTGGTGGGTTTCAACATTTTTTACTACCGGTTCTGTGGGCATGGCATGCCTTGGTGGGTGTGGCTTGGTGGGCGTGGCAGGGAAAGGATACTGTATAATCTCCATTCCCTCCCCACTCCAGGGGAAGGATACTGCAAAATCCCCATTCCCACCCCACTCTAGGGGAAAGATACTGCAAAATCCCCATTTCCTCCTGATCAGCTGGGACTCGGGAGACAGAGAATAGATGGGGGCGGGTCCAGTCAGAATTTTTACTACCGGTTCTCCAAACTACTCAAAATTTCCGCTACCAGTTCTCCAGAACTGGTCAGAACCTGCTGAAACCCACCTCTGATTCACACATTGTGCTACATCGTCATGTCAATTACTCCATTTGTTTGGAATGTTGTGCAAACCTGACCATTGTGGTTTGTTCTCTACACTGTAATAAATAAAACAAAAATAAAAGTTCTGGGGAGAGTCGAGGGAACCCCTAAACCGATTCCCAGAGCTTTACATTTGCCACCCAAACAAATATTACATTTTCAGCCGGGTCTCGCTGTTTTCTGTATTTCAAATTCACGGGTTGTTCGAGAAATCTGGGGTATCAATCTGTTCTTGGAAGAAACTTACAAGATCATTCATATGTCTGCCAGCATCTGTTCTGCATCGTTTGTGTTGTTGTTGTTGTTGTTATCGCACAGCTCAAAACATTTACGTTTCCACTGGGGAAGATTTTGTAACTTTGGGCATGGGAGCCTGACTAGGTGGCTCAGTGGCTAAGACACTGAGCTTGTCGATCAGAAAAGTCGGCAGCTTGGCGGTTTGAATCCCTAGTAGAGGTCTCCTGCGTGAGCAGGGGGTTGGACTAGATGACCTCCAAGGTCCCTTCCAACTCTGCTACTGTTAATCTAATATCCACACACCACTCGAGCGTGGCTTCATTTCTCCTCTCCTAAAGTAATTTTCTTTTTTATACCCTGTTTCCCCGAAAATAAAACATCCCCTGATAATAAGCCTAATTGGGCTTTTGAGTGCATGCGCTGAAATAAGCCTCCCCCTGAAAATAAGCTCTCCCCAAAAATATTTAAATGCAGAGTTAGAAATCAGGTAAGATGTCAAGAGGAGCCTCGTCTTCCTCCACATGCCCCAAAATAATAAGACCTCCCCGAAAATAAGGCCAAGCGCTTATTTCACGGTTCAAAAAAATATAAGACAGGGTCTTATTTTCGGGGAAACACGGTATATTTTAATTTCCACGACCTGGAAATCCTCCGCTACTAGAGTAATAAAGTCACGTGGATGCATTATTTCATTAATGCACTGTAGTCCTCAACTTACGACCACAATCGGGCGCAACATAGTGTTGTGGCCCGTCAGCGGCCTGTGCAGCTAGTAGCTGATTCAGATAGCGAGGAGGCTGGTGTGGTGATTCACCAGCAGCCTGTGCAGCTGGCACCCGAGACAGACACTGAGGAGGCTGGAGAAGATGTGGTGCCAGAGGCAGGGATTCAGCCAGGGCCTTCAGAGCCTCCAGAAGCTCCTTTAAGTGAAGAGGACGAACAGGAGGAGCCTCTTCTCGATGCACGGGCGCACAGAGCTGCCAAAAGGCAGGAGTGGCTCCTCAGGAGGAGGTCTCCTCGAGAGTAAGGCTTGGGGCTAATTGGCTACGCCCTTAGCCTATTTAAGGAAGGACGACGACTGAGGCACAACTTCGTTCACTCTCCTTCGTGTCTTGTCTTGCTTATCTTATCAGCTTCCTGCAAATTGCTTCTGGGCATTCTGCCAACCATAGTAAGTTTTCAGTTATTATTCTTTGAATTCTTGGTGCCTGTTAATGCAATTAATTAACAGCCGTTGTTGTAAAAGACTGGTTTATTCAGTAAACTAAGGTTTGAACGGACTTTGTGTGTGCTGCGTTCTTTGGGGTCCGTAGCTGGGGCAGAACACATTTCTGTTGCTAAGTGAAACATTTGTTGAGTGAGTTTTGTCTCATTTTACGACCTTTCTTGCCACAGCTGTTAAATGAATCGCTGCAGTTAAGTTAGTAACACGGTTGTTAAGTGAATCGGGCTTCCCCATTGACTTTGCTTGTCAGAAGGTCACAAAAGGGTATCGAATGACCCCGGGACACAGCAACCGTCGTAAATATGAATCAGTTGCCAAGCATCCGAATTTTGATCAATGACCATGGGGACGCTGCAACAGTCGTAAGGGTGAAAAATGGTCCTAAGTCACTTTTTTTCAGTGCCGTTGTAACTTCGGATGGTCACTAAACAAACAGTTGTAAGTTGAGCACTACCTGTACTGTGGGGTGTGACTGTGAATCGGGTTATGAAGCCTTTGAGGTTCGCAGGGCAACTGGTCTGTAGACTTCGAAGTCTTCATCAACCGATTGGAAATCTTTTGATTCCACTTTTGTGCAGAAAGTGAGGATATGGAGCCCAATCTGGCTGAGCGGCTGGGATGCCCCAGGGCTGCTGAGCTTGAGACCAAGGCTGAGTTTGGGTTTCATTTCAGAGATGGGGAAAAAGCGGGAGGAGAAGACGAGGGCTCAGAAAAGAATGGAGGGAAATATTTTGTACTATTGATTTGAAAGACAATGGTTCCTCTGGGGCAGACTATAATAGAGGTAATCTGTCTATCATTTATGTAATCTATTCTATCTATCTATTATATATAGCTCTCTAATATATATAGATCTATCTATCTATCTATCTATCTATCTATCTATCTATCTATCTATCTAATATATATAGATCTTCCTCTCTCTCATAAATAGTTCTATCTATCTATCTATCTATCTAATATATATAGATCTTTCTCTCTCTCATAAATAGTTATATCTATCTATCATATATATATATATATATATATCTTTCTCTCTAATATATATATATATATAGATCGATCTATCTCTATCTTCTATCTAATATGTATCTTTCTCTCTCTATATAGATCTATATCTATCTATCTATCAAATATATATAGCTAATATCTATCTATCTATCTATCTATCTGTCTATCTATCTAATATCTCTCTCTCTCAAAATCTATCTAATATATATAGCTCTCTCTAATATATATATAGATCTATCTATCTATCTATCTATCTATCTATCTATCTATCTATCTATCTATCTAATATATATCTCTCTCAATATCTATCTATCTATCTATCTACCTAATTTAATCTCTCCCCCCCCCCTCTCTCTCTCTCATCTCCTCAGCTTAAAACCACAACTGAGGCCAAAATTTCCATTGCTATAATAATCTCAGCAAAAAATTATATATATAGCTAGTCCTCGATTTACAACAATTGTGGTCATATGTTGAGGACTATTTGTATATAAAACTGCCAGTTTACAAAGGACAGCAGCCTAGAATCCATTGGCTAAGAAAATAAACCAGCCATTTGGCAACAAATATTTCTATTCTCCCAGGACTGGCATAATTGCAAAGGTTCCTCTTATGCACCTCTCCATTTTAAGTCAGGTCATTAGGTATCCGCATCACATTTTTAAGAGCCAGCGTGGCAAGCTGCCTGGGATTTTCTCAGTTCTGATTAAAATATGCATGATATTTCTTTCCCAGAACTTAATCGTCATTCAGGGAATTGTGTAAAGTCCCTCAGGCTAATGAGTCCGAAGCCATAAAATAAGATCAGAAACCACTCACTAGATCAGCTGATTCTAGACAGAGCCAGTCTAGGCATTTGCAAAATGGCCTTTTACTTTATAAAGCTATATGATTGGGGTCCAGATACATAAAACACTTCAGGCCTATCTATGTTCATTTCAAAATTAAGCATAGCTATTGATTTGCAATCTGGAAGGAGAAGCACTTTAATAGGATTAGAAAGCCGCAACCGAAGAGCAATGTATTATACAGGCAGTCCTCGAATTACGACCACAATTGAGCTCAAAATTTCTGCTGCTGAGTGAAATATTTGTTAAGTGAATTGTACCCCATTTTTACGACCTTTCTTGACATAGTTGTTAAGTGAATCACTGTGGTTGTTAAGTTAGGAACACAGTTGTTAAATGAATCTGGCCTCCCCCTTGATGTAGCTTGTCAGAAGGTCGCAAAAGGGGAATCACATGATTCCAGGGACACTGCAACCGTCATAAATATGAGCCAGTTGTCAAGTGTCTGAATTTTGACCACATGACCAGGAGATGCTACAAAGGTCGTAAGTGTGAAAAAAGATCATAAATCCATTTTTCCAATGCTGTTGTAACCTCAAACGGTCACTAAATGAACTGTTGTAAATTGAGGACTATCTGTACAGCAAGAGTCAAAGGGCAGGAGTTTCTTGGATGTTCTCTGTGGTCTTTGAGATGTGGGTGGAGAGGAAGAACTGTCTATATATTGCTGTATATTTCTAGTGACAGCATCAAGTAAGCACTGGCTAGAAAAATCTCTAGGTACCAGTTAAGGCTGTGGAGGATAGAGGTGGGGAAAATACTCAAGACAAGTCAAAAAGAAAAAAAGTATTGAAGCGGGCAAGAGATGATGGATAGATGATTTTTCATTTTTGGTGTTGTTTGAATTTGCTTTCCTTTTCCTCTTCCTTTCCTAGTCAGCCTATTGCCCCCAACAATCTGGGTCCTTGTTTTACCGACCTTGGAAGGATAGAAGACTGAGTCCAGAATCGAATGGATGTGACTCCACTGAGCTAGGGCTGCAGAAAAATCTTGGTTACGTAGGAAAAACCTGGCCAAAAGAAAACACACACACACACACACACACACACACACACGCACATATCATATGATCTATAAAACCTATTGTAGCACAGACAGGAATATAATTCCTTCCTGCTGCTTTTGTGATATTTCGGAGATTATAAGCAGCTTGTCAGTTGGGAAAGCTGTATCAAAAATGGGTACGCTTGGAGGAAGAGCTCCTGACATGAGCTGTCGGGTGTTGTCTTTCCTTAAAAAAAAAATGAGTTGGCATAAAAATGCAGAAATATTTGAACACGTTCTCTAGTGACATGGTGTTAGATTCACACTCCCTAATGTGAGATGCTTCACATTTTATATATTCCTGGTGAGAAAAAGCGTCAATTCCTGTTTGGCAGCTGAAGAATCGAGGTAGCATCTGGTAGAAAAGAGACTTTAGCTCTTATCCATTAGAAAAGGGTTGCCAGAAATGTATCTATTGGGCTTTTGAGGACCACTGATGGCGGTGTAGAAGGATGACCAGGCTGAGCGTGAAGGAGAGGTCAAACATGTCATCAGTCTTGAGTCCAGTGGATTAGCGGTCTGGAGGCTAAACCGTATAATGAATGGCTAAGGCCGTGATGGCGAACCTATGGCTCGCATGCCAGAGGTGGCACACAGCGCCCTCTCTGTTGGCACATGAGCCGTTGCCCCAGTTCAGCTCCGCCGTACATGCGGGCGCGCCTCCCACCGGCCAGCTGGTCTTCGGGTCTCTGCCACGCATGCGCGGGGGGGGACGGGGTGAGTGCGGGGCCCCAGCATATGCATGCATGGGGGTGGGGGGATGCGGGGGTGGGGGTGCATGCACAGCTGGCATGTGGAGGGGCTGCATGTGCATGTGTGGGGGTGGGGCGCACGCGTCCTTTGGGCACTCGGTCTGGAAAAAGTTAACCATCCCTGGGATAAGGGAACTTGGAAGAGAAGGCACAGGGAAGACATGATTTAGGCCTGGCCTAAATCTTCTCCCCTTTTAAATATAAATTTTCATTTGTTTTAAATTATGGGGTATTTTAAATTCAGCCAAATTATTTAATTCGTTTTTAATCTATTTTAAATTTTTGTATTTATGTGTTTTATCTTGTGGCTGTTCACCGCCCTGAGTCCTTCGGGAGAAGGACGGTATAGAAATTTAATAAAATAAAAAATAAAAATAAATAAAATAAATAGCAGTCTCCAAATACATGAAAGGCCATCCCAGGGAAGAGAGGGCCCATTTGTTCTCCAAAATATCCTGGGACAAAACAAGCAGTGACGGATGGAAGCTGGTAAGAAGGAGAGTCAACCTGAAAATAAGGAAGAACTTCCTGATGGGGAAAATGATTAATCCATGGAACAGCTTGCCTCCGGGAGTTGTGGGTGCTCCATTGCTGGAGGTTTTCAAGAAGAGACTGGACAACCAATTGGTCCAGGGTGATATAAGGTCTCCTGCCCCATTCCTCCCAGCCCCCATGATTCTATGATTCGAATGAAAGGATCTCAAGAGTAGAAGGTTGGGTTGTAGGAGGAGAGAAGAAGCCGAGTCCTTGGAGCAGGGGTGTCAAACTTGATTTCATTGAGGGCTGCATCAGTGTTGTGTTTGACCTTGGGGGGGATGGGGTGGGCATGGCTGGAGTGGGTATGGCTAGCTCGACAACACTCATGTCGGGGGCACCTGTGGTGGCCCAAGTGCAGGGGTGAAATCCAGCAGGTTCTGACAAGTTCTGGAGAACCGGTAGTGGAAATTTTCAGTAGTTCGGAGAACCGGCAAATGCCACCTCTGGCTGGCCCCAGAGTGGGGAGGGATTGGGGATTTTGCAGTATCCTTCACCCAGGAGTGAGGAAGGAATGGAGATTTTGCAGTATCCTTTCCCTGCCACGCCCACAGAACCAGTAGTAAAAAAATTTGAATTTCACCACTCCCCGAGTGTTCTGCCAGCAAAAACGGGCTCACAAGCTCCGTTTCCGACTGCGGCTGCCTCCTGCAACCCTCTGCCAGCAAAAATGGAGCTCGGGAGGGTCGCATGTGCTCCATTTTCGCTGGCAGAGGCACCGCGGGCGTTTCCATAAAATGAGAAGGGAGGAGATCTAAAGATGGATGCTCTTTTCCACTCCTAATCCCAGAATGCTAAATCTCCTTTATTTTCCCCCCTCCCTGGGCAGCAGGCATTCATTCCCCTTCACATTTCTAGGGATTCTTGCAGTTTCTTGGATATACCCAGATATATCCAGAGCCATATCTGGAAATCGTGCTGTGAGGCTACCGTCTTGCTTTGCAGGAGAATGGCTTTCAAATTTCGACGTTTTGATTTCAATTCGAAGGAGCTAAGCAAGACACACAAAGACCAGCTGAGGTTGGGCTCTTGGGAGTCGCCAGGATGGAAGGAATATCTACCCTGCTCTATTGTGGATGAAAGTGAATTTTCATTTGGGAACGTTGGGCTCAATTTTAAAAGCAAAAAAAAAAAAAAAAAAAAACTCTTCACCTGTCCTGCCCTGCCCCCCAGTTACTGATCTGAGAAAAGATTTTAAGCGGTGGGTGGGATGGTCGCGAGGAGAGCAAACAGGCAATTATTCACCAAGAGCAGCAGGGGTTTCTCTTTCTGTAATGTTTGCAAAAAATTATGAGGAAGTCCTTCTGGCAACTGCTAGCTGGCAGGCTAGCCTACGAGCAGACGAGGTCTCCCTGGATAATCATCTGTTGCCATGGCGCTCAGGATTCTCTTCATTTGTGCTATAAAGAAGAGATGAAACTTTCCCGTGGGAAAACCCAAGCAGGCAAAAGGTCAAATCCAGCTGGTCATATAAAGGCTTTGCCACATATATATAAATATATATGGGAAGATTGCAGTTACAGAGATTTTGAGAGGCAGAGAGAGAGAGGGGGGGGAGAGAGACGGGGAGGGGGAGAGAGAGAGAGAGAGAGAGAGAGAGAGAGAGAAAGAGAGAGAGAGAGGGAGGGAGGGAGAGAAAGAGAGGGAGGGAGAGAAAGAGAGAGGGAGGGAGAGAGAGAAAGAGAGGGAGGGAGGGAGAGAGAGAAAGAGAGAGGGAAAGAGAGGGAGGGACGGAGAGAGAGGGAGGGAGGGAGAGAAAGAGAGAGAGAGGGAGGGAGGGAGAGAAAGAGAGGGAGGGAGAGAAAGAGAGAGGGAGGGAGAGAGAAAGAGAGGGAGGGAGGGAGAGAGAGAAAGAGAGAGGGAAAGAGAGGGAGGGACGGAGAGAGAGAGAGGGAGGGAGGGAGGGAGAGAAAGAGAGAGAGGGAGGGATGGAGAGAGAGAGAGAGGGAGGGAGGGAGAGAAAGAGAGAGAGGGAGGGACGGAGAGAGAGAGAGAGAAAGAGAAAGAGAGAGAGAGAGGGAGGGAGGGAGAGAGAGAGAGAAAGAGAGAGGGAAAGAGAGGGAGGGACAGAGAGAGAGAGAGAGGGAGGGAGGGAGAGAAAGAGAGAGAGGGAGGGAGAGAGAGAGAGAAAGAGAGAAAGAGAGAGAGAGAGGGAGGGAGGGAGAAAGAGAGAGAGAGTGATAACATTTAGGAAGCACACCTTCCTTTCCCAAAGACCTGTTATCTAGGGATGAATTACATCCAAAAATAGCCTGTATTTATGTTTAGAAGGCAATTTTTGGGGAAATATTCATTCTATTTACATTCCGCTTTTCCTCCAAGAATTTGGAGGAGGTACGCAAAATTCTCTCTCTTCCAGGTTTTTTCTCTCACACAACAATAATCCCATCAGGTAGATTGTGCTGAGAGAGATGTTCTAGACCTGTGATGGCGAACCTATGCCACGCGCGCCATAGGTGGCACATGGAGCCATATCGGCAGGCACACGAGCCGTTGCCTTAGCTGAGCTCCAGTGCGCAAGCGTATGCCAGCCAGCCAATTTTTGGCTGGCCCCTCCCACACTGTCCCTCCCCTCCCAGGAGTCTCCACGCGGCCTGTTTTGGATGCCAGGTAGGTACAGGGCTCACACGGAGGCTCTGGGAGGGCATGTTCGGCCTCTGGAGGGTCTCCAGGGGTGTGGGGGAGGCTGTTTTCACCCTCCCCAGGCTCCAAGAAAGCCTCTGGAGCCTGGGGGAGGGCGAAAAAACGGGCCTTCCGGTCCCAATGGAAGTCGGGAAACGGGCTGTTTCTGGCCTCCGGAGGCTTCAGGGAGGCCTGCTAGGCCCAAAACATGGCACGGGGAGGGGGTCGTGCCCCGTTTTCCCCTTTCCCTTCTTTCCTTCCCTCCCTTCTAGCCCCTTTTCCTTCCCTTCCCCTTCCTTCTTTCTCTCCCTTTTTCCTTCCCCTTCCTTACCTTTTCCTTCTTTCCCTCCCTCCTTCTTCCCTCCTTTCTATCTCCTTTTCCTTCCCTCCCTCCCTCCTTCTTCCCTCCCTCCTAGTCCCTTTTCCTTCCCTTCCCCTCCCTCCCTCCCACCTTTTCCCTTAATAAACCCAGGATTTGGTCAGTACACATTATCTTTAAAAAGCAGGGCAGGAGTTTGAGTTTAAGATTTTTGTTGTGGGTTTGTTATGCTTTTACCTGCTTGCATGAAGAGGAAGAGGGAGTCGGCATAATTTCATCAAATATGTCCACCTGTACAATGAAAGGTGGATGGGATTTTAGTATTGTATGAAAGGTAAATTCTGCGAACCAATTAAGCAAGCAAAGAACGAGTTAGGTACATGGGATTGAGTAAGCCTCATTAGCTTGGCAATGCCAAGCTATAAACCATGATTTACAAACTGCACTGTATAGGTTGGCACAATAAAAATGCTGTGTCCTTATTACACACTTAATCAAATGTATTAGTAAAGACATGCCAAGCTTGGTTAGTTTTAAGCTTGGATAGCTTTTTGTGTTTTAATCGGATGTACAAGCCAGTTTGCTCAGTCCATGGTTTCATGTAGCCCACAAATGCACAAAATCGGTTAACTTAGTGGATACATTAATTCCCACAATGGATGAACGGATGGCAAAGGAGTTGGCGGACATTGCAAAATTGACTGTTTTAATTAAAGAGAAGAATTAATCTAGCTTTGTTTCCATTTCGAAACCGCTTCTTGATTTTGTACTTAAAACTGGAAAAAAAATTTGAAACTCTAATTTTAAGTTTTGAGGGTTAGAATGACTGTTGTTATAGAAATAACTCAAAACATTTAGACATGAAAAGCAAAAGGTTGAGGCTGTAGCTTTTTAAAAAATTCTACTGCACTGAAAAATGTCAGAAGTCACTACTTCTAACCACTCCGCGGTGGCGCAGTGGTTAGAGTGCAGTACTGCAGGATACTTCTGTTGCCTGTTGGCTGCCAGCAGGTTCGACTCTCACCGGGCTCAAGGTTGACTCAGCCTTCCATCCTTCCGAGGTGGGTCAAATGAGGACCCAGATTGTTGGAGGCAATAGGCTGACTCTGTAAACTGCTTAGAGAGGGCTGGAAAGCACTGTGAAGCGGTATGTACGTCTAAGTGATATTGCTCTTTCTTTTCCCCTTCCTTCCTTCCTTCCTTCCTTCCTTCCTTCCTTCCTTCCTTCCTTCCTTCCTTCCTTCCTTCCTTCCACAGTGTGCAGTGGTTAGAATGCAGTAATACAGGCTAATTCTGCCAAATGCCAGGAGTTCAATCCTAAGAGGCTCAAGGTTGATTCAGCTTTCCATCCTTCCGAGGTGGGTGAAATGAATACTCAAAATTGTTGAGGGCAAGAGGCTGACTCTATAAACTGCTTAGAGAGGGTTGTAAAAAATGGTAAAAAATGGGCCTACAGGAAGTCCAGAAACGGGCCATTTCCGGCCTCCGGAGGGCCTCTTTGGGGCCAGAGGAGGCCGTTTTTGCCTTTCTGGAGCCTCAAGACCCTCCAGAGGACAAATAACAGGGCGTTTCCAGCCTCCGGAGGCTTCAGGGAGGCCTGCTAGGCCCAAAACAGGGCACAGGGAGGTCACGCGCAAATTTGCAGGGGGGGAATGCAGGGGGGGTCGCATGTACCTGCGTGGGGGTGGCGGGGCAGGGCAGGGGGATTGCGCGCGCATGTGCAGGGGGCAGGGCATGTGGAGGGAGCTTTACATTATGGGTGTGGGTACGTGCATGTGCGCTATTGCACGCAGATGCGCATTTTTGGAACCCAAGGAAAAAAGGTTCACCATCACTGTTGTAGGTTGTCTAGTCCAACCCCCCCTACCCCCGCCCCCTGCACATGCGACCCCCCCCCCCACACAGCCCCTGCTTTTGGCACGTATTGACAGAGTGGGCCCGTTTCTCACCCTCCCAGGGCTCCAGAGGCTTTCTAGGAACCTGAGGAGGGCAAAAAACGGCCTTCCCCAACCCCTCAAAGGCCAGAAATGGCTTGTTTCCTGACTTCCGGTGGGCCCAGAAGGCCCGAAAACCAGCTGGCCAGTGCGTGCATGCACGCTGGAGCTCAGCTAGGGCAATCCTCGCGTGCCCACTGATATGGCTCCATGTGCCACAGGTGGCACGCATGCCATAGGTTCACCATCACGGCCCTACACCATTTCTCACCGATGGCAGTCCAGTCTTTTCTTGAAAGCTCCCGGTGATGAAGCTCCCACAACTTCTGAAGGTCTCAAGGGAATTTCTCCTTAAATTTCTTCACTGTGATATAACAATCACAGTGAGATTATGAAGACCTAGACGTTGATCTGCTAACAATTACTTTTTTTTAACAAAAAGAGGATCAGGAACTTCTTTTTGGAGTTGTGCGATAGGTTGCCCCATATCTCTCAAGAGGAAACAAATAAGGCTGTTTCAAAGAGTTCTGATAAAACAGCCCACTTGGGGCTTAGAAGATTTCTGCGAAGAGAGTACAATTGAAGTTAAGTGCTCTTACACCGAAGTGTACATAATTATGGGTTTTTAGGCCATCCCTGATAAAGCTTTCCTTGAAAGGAGATTAATTATAGATGTAGAGAAAATTTTACTCTCAACCTGGCGCGCCAAGGAACTTACTCACGATTTCTGTTTGCAAACTGGGATCCTTTTGTGTTGTGCCAGAAATTGGAGGCACCCAAGATTGTTCTCCTGCTGTGTTACATTTTGCACATCTGCACCTCGTACACAATGGCATGAAACCAGGCGACAAGTTTTGCTCATTATCTTGGCGTTAGTCAAGAACAAGGCATGGTTCCAACTAGGGAGTTGCTGTCCGACAATCAATCGAACTAAGAACTTTGAAGGAAGAAGGACGCTTGGCTGCGTTCGCACTCTGAACTAAACCATAATGCGTTTTGTTCCCTTTTGACTGACTGTGATGTAGGAGCCGGCCTATGTGGTTTGTAAACATTGTCTTACGGTTGGCCGCGTGGTGCGTCTACAGACAACGGATGTGTATTAATAAACATGAACAAACTGTGGCTTGAGCCATAGTGCCACAGCTTCTGGAACCTAGAGATTTGCAAGATTGACAGATCAAATAAGTCAGAAAAAGGAACACTAAGATTGGAAAGCAGAGACATCACCCTGCCAACAAAAGTGCATATAGTCAGAGCGATGGTTTTCCCAGTTGCAATGTATGGCTGTGAAAGTTGGACCATAAGGAAGGCTGAAAAGAATTTAGGCCTTTGAACTCTGGTGCTGGAGAAGACTCCTGCGAGTCCCTTGGACTGCAAGGCGATCCAACTGGTCAGCCCTAGAGGAGATCAACCCTGACTGCTCTTTAAAAGAACAGATCCTGAAGAGGAAACTCAGATACTTTGGTCACCTAATGAGAAGGAAGGACTCCCTGGAGAAGAGCCTAATGCTGGGAAAGATGGAGGGCAAAAGAAGAAGAGGATGGCAGAGAACGAGGTGGCTGGATGGAGTCACTGAAGCAGTCGGCGTGAGCTTAAATGAACTCTGGGGGATGGTAGAGGACAGGAAGGCCTGGAGGAATATTGTCCATGGGGTTGCGATGGGTTGGACATGACTTCGCAACTAACAACAGCAACAAGATTGGAAAAAGGGAAAGTAACTGCGGAATCTGTGGTGCTCTCTCATTGTGGCTGCTTTTTTGCGGACTTTCCAGAAATTAAGGTCTTTGCATCGTGTCTTCCAACTTCTGGTTTGTGTTCAGAAAACTAGCAGAGCACATCCACGAACACCAACTAACAGTTGCAAGATGTGATGAAAACCACTTAATTTCATAATTCAAGGACAACCTCAGCCATAGTTTCAGCTTGGGCTGTGTTCTTCTCCGTTTCTTAGCCAGTATTGTCTGAAGATAATTCCGTAGTCAAGTGGCCAGCATGACTATACGCCGAGGTGCAGGAACTCGGCTACCTTTTCACGAAAGTGATACCTATTTATCTACTTTCATTTGCATGCTTTTGAATGGTTGGGTTGGCAGGAGCTGGGGCAAGGAACAGGAGTTCATCCTGTCACAAAGTGCCCGAGTCTCAAACCTGCCAATTTTCCAGTTGACAAGACCAGTGTCTTAACTGCTAAGCCACCATGCCCCTACTGAGTATCGTAGACCAAGCTAAATCCCAAAACAGTAGGGAATTCTTAGAAGCTTGGCACTTAGACAAATCTATCATCACTAGATACATGGAGATAAATTACATTTATACACCATTCAAAAGAGACAATAAAAGTATAAGAAGGAAACAAAAAGACCAGAACATATCCACTCCAGCAGCCAACATCCAGAGAAGCAGTGATTAACACCAGACAAACAATCAAGCAGAAAACAATACCCTAATGAAGGAATTACCAAGCAGACAAATAAACTTTGGGGGTTGGCCCGCTTAGAAGTGATGGAAATCTGGCTGTAGGGAACCAGATTTTCTGTTGTGATGTGTATCACGCTGGTGGCCCAACTCTGGTTGGCTTAGCAAGAGATGCTAACCAACAGTTAACACATCTATGGCATGGGTGCTATTCAGCAGGTTCTGACAGATTCTGGAGAACCGGTAGCAGAAATTTTGAGTAGTTTGGAGAACCGGCCAATACCACTTCTGGCTGGCCCCAGAGTTGGGTGGGAATGGAGATTTTGCAGTATCCTTCCCCTGCCACACCCACCAAGCCATGCCCACCAAGCCATGCCCACAGAACCGGTAGTAAAAAAAAATTGAATTCTACCACTGATCTATGGGTGTCCCTATTAAACTAGTATCCTGCCTTCACATAACACATTTAAATCTAGGGTCATATGCAAACCCAGTTTGTATCAAAGCTGCAGGGTTCCATTTTTATCGAGCATAAGAGTGAGACTTACCCAGAGAGGGAGCTTCCTGCTGCCCGATGTGAGAATCTAATGAAGAAAATCATCAGCATTCTTTGAAGCATCTTTGCCAATAAAAGCCAACAGGACAACTTGCTCGAGTTCAGGATCGGTGGCATACGTCCGACTGGCTACAACGTGCAAGGGAACATTGCAGGGGTTCGGCACAGCGCTGAAATTACCACCTAATCAAAGAAAAAAAAAAAGAGTGAGGACCGATCAATTTTCAATTACAGTCACAGACCAGAATTGAAAATTAAAACCTTAAAATGAAATAGAACAGAATAAGCCAGTTTGGTCTAGTGGTTTAAGGCAGCTGCTTAGAAAGTCAGACACTGTGACTTCGGGTCCCGCCGTAGTCATGAAACCTGACTAGGTGACTTTGGGCCAATCGCCAGGAGATGGTGAGTTCTAGACCCACCTTAGCAATGGTGAAATCCGAACCGGTTTGCTACTGGTTCACTGGCCGCGCATGCGCACCGGGTGCCAAATGTGGAGCGCACACCAATGCATGCTCTGTGCGTGGACATGCACAGTACATGCCAAAAGGAGGCTTGAGAAGGTAAGTAGAACAGCGAGGGGGGGGATCAGCTGTGGCACGCGATTTAGCTTTGCTAGAAAGCAGGATTTCCTGCTTTCTAGCAAAGCTAAACCCCGCTGCACAGCTGATTGTCGAAAATATCGGTTCGGATGAACCGGTAGCTTTTTTAAACTACCAATTCGCCCGAACCGGTAGCTTTTTTAACTGCCGATTCAACTGAACCAGTAGCTAACTACCAGTTTGCCGGAACCGGTAGCTTATTTTTACTACCGGTTTGTCTGAACCAGTAGTTTTTATCACTACCGGTTCGCCCAAAGTGGAGCGAACCGGTAGCATTTCACCCCTGCACCTTAGACATAAAAATCAGCTGGGTGACATTGAGCCAATTACCAGGAGATTGTAAGTTCTAGGGGTGCCTTAGGCATGAAAGCCAGTTGGGTGATTTTGGGCCAATCACAAGGAGACAGGGAGTTCTAGACCCGCCTTAGACATAAAAACCAGCTGGGTGACATTGAGCTAATTACCAGGAGATTGTAAATTCTAGGGGTGCCTTAGGCATGAAAGCCAGTTGGGTGATTTTGGGCCAATCACAAGGAGACAGGGAGTTCTAGGGCTGCCTTAGGCATGACTTTGGGTGACTTTGGGCCAATTCAGCAGGAGGCAGTGAGTTCTAGACCCACCTTAAACATAAAAGCCAGCTGGGTAACATTGAGCAAATTATTAAGTAAGAGCCATGCACTTACCTGCATCCAAAACGGGCCGCGTGGGGATTCCCGGGAGGGGCGGAGAGGGGTGGGCGTGGCCAGCCAGGAGTGGGATTTGGGGGTTCTCCAAACTGCACAGAAACTTAGGTAGAGGGTCTCCCGAACCTCTGCAAACCCCCAGCAGCCCACCACTGCTTCTAGGCAATATGAAGAAAATGGACGATGGTCATAAAGGAGGCATTTCATTTCCCCATGCAGAATTTGCAGATGTTAAAGAGCTCTAACCAATTCTTCTTTTAAAAAAATAACACTCCGCATGTCTGCAGCATCTGGTGACTTGAAGATTGGGACTGTGAGGTGGTTCAGAACGAATCAGCTTGGAAGGTGAATTTGGCTCGTGTTTAACCCTCAGTTTTATTCCAAGGGACCCCGTCTTTGTCTGAAAATTCATATCTGGTTGGCAATTTTGAATCGAGATTTATCCCAGCCTTTAATGACTTATTGATGCATCCATAGACAGCGCTCTGAGCCGGGCGTGACTTGTTGGCACATGCCCAGAAATAATGACTTTAACTATCGATTTTCATCTGAAATGTAAAGTTGCAAAAACCAAAGCAGGAAACATTGCAAAACAACGGTATGCCTATGGATTAATCCCTTGCCACTGGCACCATTAACTGGCTGACGCACGACACATCCCATTCTAACAGCTCAGAATGCAGGTTATTTGGTTTAAAGCTTGGGGCAAGGTGTGAACCTATTCAACTGTGTCAGGAAACCACAGTGAACAAAATCATAGCAAGTCTCAAATATTAGGAGCAATCGTTTAGGTCCCTGATGGCGAACCTCTGGCACGCGTGCCACACAGGGGTGGGTTCTAAATTTTTTTACGACCGGTTCTGTGGGCGTGGCTTATTTTGTGGGTGTGGCTTGGAGGTCATGTGACTAGGTGGGCGTGGCTAGCTGGTCAGAGTCATTTCTGGAAGGTCCTCGCACTTACGACCAGTCCTCGCACTTACGACCCGACTCATTTGTTTGCTTTTAACACTGATCAGCTGTAGGACGGCCCTTTGAAGCCCCGCGGCAAGAGTTTAAACAGTTTTTTCCCCTCTAGTCAGCAGCTGGGACTCAGGAGGCAGCAACAGATTGGGGGTGGGACCAAATAAAAGGTAAGAATAACGTGGGTGGGTGGCGGGGCGGGGGGGGAGAACCGGTTCGGTGACGTCATATCGTCACCGCTACCGGCTCGGCCGAACCGGACCGAACCGGGAGGAACCCACCACTGGTGCCACAGGTGGCCTGCGGAGCCATATCGTCGGGCATGCAAGCTGTTGCCCTAGCTCAGTTCTAGTGCGTATGCGTGCAACAGCCAGCTGATTTTCCAAAAAAACACAGCAAAAAACACCAAACGTTTCATTGGACTTTGTTTTTCTCACCAAATCTGCTCAATTGGCTCTATCGTCTCTTCCTGAGAAAAAAAATGAATCGATTTCAAGGCTGATTGGAGGAAGTTTTTGTTCTAACGCTACAAACATTGTAACTCCTGATCAGGGGTGAAATCCAACAGGTTCTGACAGGTTCTGGCAGCGGAAATTTTGAGTAGTTTGGAGAACCGGCAAATATTTATTATTATTTATTTATTATTTATTAGTTAGATTTATATCTGCCCTTCTCCGGAGACTCAGGGCGGCTTACAATGCTTTTAAGCAATAGCCTTCATACTTTTGTATATACCTGCTTAGTAGGGCTTTTGGCCCCCCTTAAGCGGTGTTCTATTTTATACAAAGTCAGCTTATTGCCCCCACAAACCGGGTCCTCATTTTACCTACCTCGGAAGGATGCAAGGCTGAGTCAACCTTGAGCTTGTTGAGAATTGAACTCGCAGTAATTGCAGGCAGCTGACAGCTAAGTGCTACTTTAACAGTAGTTTAGTCCACTGCACCGCCAGGCTCTTACCACCTCTGGATGGCCCCAGTGGGGTGGGAATGGAGATTTTGCAGTATCCTTCCCCTGGAGTGGGGTGGAAATGGAGATTTTGCACTATCCTTCCCCTGCCATACCCACCAAGCTACGTCAACCAAGCTCCACCATGCCCATCAAGCCACGCCCACAGAACTGGTAGTAAAAAAAAAATTAATTCCCACCACTGCCTGGGCACATTTATATTGCACAGGTAAAGGGGATAAACCCTGCTTCAACACCCATTTTTTTTTCTCCCTTTTGCATCGTGGACTGACGTGGCTTTTTAAACGTTGCACATAGTGCTTGGGAAATGTTGAGTCTCTTCTCCTCCTGAGTAGGCAGCTAGGCTGAAAATGAGCAAACTGTCAAAGCACGTCCATGACTTTCCGCTCCAGCTAGCTTCCCTCTCAGTCCTTAAAAGCTAACACACTTAGGAGGCAAGATCTTAATTTACTCTCTTTTTCTTTTTTGGTAAACTCACCCACTTCCTGCAGGAAGCTTTCAGCTATGTTTCCACATGGAAACATAGGTTGGGATCTGGTCTGATCCCGGAGTTCAAATTGGATTGTGTCTCCTCCAGGAAGCCTTTTTCCATTATTCTGCTCATCAGTCCTAAATAACATAAAGGACAAAGGTAAAGGTTTCCCGTCCAGTTGTGTCCGATTCTAGGGGACGATACTTATCTCCGTTTCTGAAGCTTTGCCTGAAGACATTTCTGTGGTCATGTGGCCACAGCATGGCTATATGCTGAGCAGTGGCAGGATTCAAATTTTTTTACTACCGGTTCTGTGGGTGTGGCTTGGTGGGCGTAGCATGTCTTGGTGGGTGTGGCTTGGTGGACCTGGCAGGGGAAAGATACTGTAAAATCTCCATTCCCACCCCACTCCAGGGGAAGGATACCGTAAAATCTCCATTCCCTCCCCACTCCAGGAGAAGGATACTGCAAAATCCCCATTTCCTCCCAATCAGCTGGGATTCGGGAGGCAGAGAATAGTTGGGAGTGGGGCCAGTCAGAGGGGGTATATACCGGTTCTCGGAACTACTCAAAATTTCCACTACCGGTTCTCCAGAACTGATCAGAACCTGCTGAATACCACCTCTGATGCTGAGGTACATGGAACGCTGTTAACTTCCCATCTAAATGCTACCTATTTATCTACTCGCATTTGCATGCTTTTGAACTGCTAGGTGGACAGGAGCTGAGGAAAGGACAGGAGCTAATCTCATTGAGTGGCACTCGAGTTCTCGAACCCGAGCTATCAGCTTTCTAGCTGACAAGCTCAGAATCTTTAACCGCTGAGTCATTGCACCACTTGCCCCCCCTCATTTCCCTTTCGCTCCTCTTTTATTCCCTCTGGGAGTAGCCATTCACCTGTGGCCTTACTCCCAAGTCGACCCTTATTCTTTAGCTGTTCCCTTCATCTGGCAACTCTGCACATGCGCATACTGGGAACAGGCTCCAGCTGTTCTTCTGCCTCACTGATGTCCGACTCCGAAGGCAGCTGACAACTGTCAGATGGCCCTGGCTCCCTCTCTGCCTCCGACGCAGAGCCCTCATCAGAGCCTTTCCCAGACTCCAGGACTGGCCCATGTTCCTCCCCAACTTCCTCACTGTCCGAATCTGCTGCCAGCTCTGCTGGCCACTGGCAGGCCACAACATGTGGTTTATGAACATGCTAAGCCACCACCCACCTACACTGGGGGCAATGGGCGAACTCGGCTATTCGTGAAAACTCTTCACCTTTCCGTAACGCTGGGGCATGATGGCTTGCATTTTCCTTTCCCAGTAGCAAAGCTAGGCAATGCATGTAGGCTTGGGTGAGGAGGTGGTCGTCTGAACGTTTCCTTTCTGAAGACTTGCCAGGACAAAACACCCTTACCTGTAAAGACACAAACCAGTGACTTCGCAATGGTTAATTCATTCAAGTTCATCTAAGTGAACCAAGATGGAAGGGTTATGAAAAGAGGCGAAGGAATGGAACATTATACTGGATAATGGCTTCTTTGAATATATACATGGCCAGGCAATTGTCCAACGTGAGTGGGAAGGGAGGGGGATAAGCTGAAATCCAGCCATCCAGCAAAAAGCTTAGAATTGGTCTCTAATGGGCTATTGGCTTCATAAAAGTTAAATGCAGCATCAATCATTAAGTCGGATAGTCAGGGCTGTTACAGAAGCCAACGGCTGCAGAAAAGGGGGGATTTGCCTGCTTTAATAGCATAACAAGATGTCCTGCTGGTATTGCATAAATATTGATGCAGGGTGTTAATTATATTGGGGGGCGGGGGGGAAATGTTCCGGGACTGTACCATTTTGGAATTCAAGGAACTAAATGTACAACTGGATTTTCCAGAAATTTCTCTACCATGAAATTTGTTCTGGGGAGGGAGGGGAGGGGAGAGGGAGGTGGGGAAGGAAGGAAGGGAGGAAGGAAAAAGGAAGGGAGAGAGGGCGGGAAAAAGGAGGTGGTGAAGGAAGGAAGCAGGAGGGAGGGAGGGAGGGAGGGAGGGAGGAAGGAAGGAAGGAAGGAGGAGAGAGTGAGGTGGAGAAGGAAAGAAGAAAGGGAGGGAGGGAAGAGGGAGGTGGGGAAGGAAGGAAGGAAGGAGGAGAGAGGGAGGTGGCGAAGGAAAGAAGGAAAGAAAGAAGGAGGAGAGAGTGAGATGGAGAAAGAAAGAAGGGAGGGAGGGAGGGAGGGACGGAGGAAGGAAAGGAGGAGGAGAGAGTGAGATAGATAAAGAAAGAAGGGAGGGGGAGGTGGTGAAGGAAGGAAGGAGGAGAGAGGGAGATGGAGATGGAGAAGGAAAGAAGGGAGGGAGGGAGGGAGGGAGGAAAGAAGGAAGGAAGGAAGGAAGGAAGGAAGGAAGGAAGGAAGGAAGGAAGGAAGGGTCTTGTTCATCTATTTGGCCTTCGATGGCCCTCTAAAAGATAAAGGGGACCAGGCAAGCAATTGTAATTTTTAAAAAACAAGTTGAAAAGAGAAAAATGCATCCAATATATTTTATACAATTGCTTCCTAGGTAGTTGATCAATTTCCCTCCTTGCGCCCATGAAAAATTACAATTTGGGGCCCGCATTTGGAATAGAGCAGGACACCGTCTCCGAGGGTTCTTCAAGATTTCTGAAAGCCATTCATAGAACCAGGGCCATCGCCTCGAAAGCGTTGGGTGTCGGAGATGACCTGGGCTCCATCCTTGCTCAACCGAACCCCAGTTTGAGAATCAGCAAGATTTCATCTTGAGATCAGCGCCTGGATTTGGCCTAGACCCGTGATGGTGAATTTATGGCATGCGTGCCACAGGTGGCACACGGAGCCATATCGGCGGGCACGCGAGCCGTTGCCCTAGCTCAGCTCTGGCGCGCTAATTTTAAGCTTGCCCCTCCCACACCGCCCCTCTCTTCCCCTCCTAGGAGTCTCCACGCGACCTGTTTTGGATGCCAGGTAGGTACAGGGCTCATGCGGAGGCTCTGGGAGGGCATTTTCGGCCTCCGGAGGGCCTCCAGGGGTGTGGGAGAGGAAACAAAGCCTCTGGAGCCTGGGGAGGATGAAAAACGGGCCTTCCGGTCCCACTGGAAATCGGGAAACGGGATGTTTCCGGCCTCCGGAGGCTTCAGGGAGGCCTGCTAGGCCCAAAACGGGGTGTGAGGGGGTCATGTGCGCATGTGGGGGGGAGCACGCAGGGACCACATGCGCATGCGCAGGGGGCGAGGCATGGAGGGCATTGAATTATGAGTGTGGGCACACACGTGTGTGACACACCCCCTCTGCGCTCCCCCCACTTTTGGCACACAACGGCAAAAAGTTTAGCCATCACTGGCCTACACGCAAGGCTTTCTTTTCCGAAGGAGATTCCATCCTGCCGATGAAAAGCTCGCAGACATTTAAAGATTTTCATGGGATGGAAAAGACAAAACATCGGAGGGGGGCGGGGGTGGGGGGGTCTTGCATCACCAAGTGGCAGCTTCTTGACAAACCAACGTCAACACTGCCGTGAGTCATGATAGTGAATCATTTGCCTTTAAGGAATTTTTCCGGAACCTTTCCGGAATATAAAAATTAATGGGCTTATTATAGCTTTTCCCAATCTGGCGCCTTCCCATTGTTTCTGATGACATATTTCGTCATCAACCCCAAACAATATGGCCATGGCTCATTAGCCTGGAAGAGGCCAAGTAGCTTTTCGCGTGTACTGAAAAACTCTCGGAGCTTGAAAGAGGCTCTGAGACGTAATGTGGTACGTTTGGTCCAGGGGTGAAATGCTCCCGGTTCGGACCGGATTGCCCGATCCGGTAGCGATGGTGGCGGGTGGTTCGGAGAACCGATAGCAAAAATCCCTGCCCCCCCCCCACCCGCCCCCACCATGCCCAGCTGAGCTGCGCGATCATCAGAGGCTTTTTTTTTTTTACTTTTAAAAGCATTTTTTCTACAACCTCTTCAGCCGAAGAAATGCTTTTAAAAGTTTTTTTAAAAAAAGCCTCTGATGATCCCGCGGGTCAGCTGGCATCGTCAGAGGCTTTTAAAAGCATTTTTTTCTGCAACCTCTTCAGCCAAAGAGGCTGTAGAAAAAAAAAATGCCTTTAAAAGCCTCTGGTGATCCCAGCTGAGTTGCCTGATCGTCAGAGGCTCCTGAAAGCATTTTTTTCTGCAACCTCTTCAGCCGAAGAGGTTGTAGAAAAAATGCTTTTAAAAGTTAAAAAAAAAAAAGTTGGCCACGCCCACCCAGTCACATTACCCCCACCCCCACCAAGCTACGCCCACAGAACCGGTAGTAACAAATTTTAGATTTCACCCCTGGTTTGGTCTGAGTTTAATAGAAACAGTGGCCATCTCTGGTTCTCCAGATGTTGCCTAATTACAATTCCTGGCATTGACACTACTGACCTACTTAGAGTAGATACTAGGAGAAGTGGTTCAGCCACATAGGCAAGAAAAACAAAATGCACAGGTACAGTATAGGTGGTATCTTGCTCAATAGTAGTAACTGTGAGAGGGATCTTGGAGTCCTAGTGGACAACCATTTAGATATGAGCCAGCAGTGTGCTGCAGCTGGCAAAAAAGCCAACACAGTTCTAGGCTGGATCAACAGAGGGATAGAATCAAGATCACGTTAAGTGTTAATACCACTTTATAAGGCTTTGGTAAGGCCACACTTGGAATATACTGTATCCAGTTTTGGCCACCACAATGTAAAAAAGATGTGGAAACTCTAGAAAGAGTGCAGAGAAGAGCAACAAAGATGATTAGGGGACTGGAGGCTAAAACATATGAAGAACAGTTGCAGGAACTGGGTATGTCTAGTTTAATGAGAAGAAGGACCAGGGGAGACATGATAACAGTCTTCCAATATCTCAGGGGCTGCCACAAAGAAGAGGGAGTCAAGCTATTCTCCAAAGCACCTGAAGGCAGGACAAGAAGCAATGGGTGGAAACTCATCAAGGAGAGAAGCAACTTAGAACTAAGGAGAAATTTCCTGAGAGTTAGAACAACTAACCAGAGGAACAACTTGCCTCCAAAAGTTGTGAATGCTCCAACACTGGAAGTTTTTGAGAAGATGTCGGATAACCATTTGTCTGAAGTGGTGTAGAGTTCCCTGCCTAAGCTGGGAGTTGGACTAGAAGACCTCCAAGGTACCTTCCAACTCTGTTATTCTATTCTATTCTAAAAGCAGGAAGATGAAAATCTCTATCGGCTCAATGGGCTGTCACTTATCCTAGTGAGATCCTATGGATGTGAGGGGAGTACTGACACAGTAACCCTCTTACTGTTCCCTCACCCAGAGAGGACAGGTGGAACAGAAGGAGAAGAAGCAAAGTCAAAAAAGCTCCAGGGATCAGCGGTCCAGGCAAAATACGCAGCAACACCCATCCCTACCTGACTTGATGACACTGTGAGTCTGTGAGCTTGGTGGAGTGACAGTTGCAGCCGCTGGACTCCCTGCAGAACAAAACCTCTCTCGGTGGAGGTAGAAATCACCAGGCCATAGCTATGAGGAGGCACAGCAGAGGATGCCAAGAGAAGAAAGTCTCCTGGGAAACAGGATGGGCAAAAACAGATGGAGATTGTTAAAATGGCTTCAAGGAGCTCTCCGTGCCCACCACAGAGAACTTTCCAGAAATGACGAACCCCAGAGGTGAAGAAAATAACAGCGTTCGCTCTTGAGGTCAACAGCTCCCTCTTTATTTCTGAACTCACCATCATTATGAAATCAGAGAAGACAAAATTGGAAGAAAGCATTTTAAGGCCCACCTGTTATTCTAACCTCTTTCCTACAAATAGCTGCACTTAGTCAGTCGGTTTAGTACTACTAATGGTTTGCATTTATGACAAAGCTTTGCTGCCGGAAAAATGAGAACCTTAAAATGATCACATTAAGACTAGCAATAGCACTTAGACTTATATTCCGCTTCACGGTGCTTTTACAGCCCTCTCTAAACGGTTTACAGAGTCAGCCTCTTGCCCCCAACAATCTGGATCCTCATTTTACCCACCTCGGAAAGATGGAAGGCTGAGTCAGCCTTGAGCTGGTCAGGATCAAACTGCTGGCAGTCGGCAGAGTTAGCCTGCAATACTGTATTCTAAGCACTGTGCACCATGGAAGAAAGAAAGGAAGGAAGGAAGGAAGGAAGGAAGGAAGGAAGGAAGGAAGGAAGGAAGGAAGGAAGGAAGGAAGGAAGGGCAATAGCACTTCATAGTGCTTTTACAGCTCTCTCTAAGCGGTTTACAAAGTCAGCCTATTGCCCCCAACAATCTGGAAGTATGGAAGGCTGACTTGAGCCCAGTGAGATTCGAACTGCCAAATTGCAGGCAGCCGGCAGTCAGCAGAAGTAGCCTGCAGTACTGCATTCTAACCACTGCGCCACCACGTCTCTTCCACCATGAGCGAAAAGAAGCTACATCCCATCACTTTAATGTTCTTCGTCCTTCATGTTCCACCGACCCTTTTGTCAGTCTGGAAAAACCTTCGCAGAAAAAAAAAATGTAACTCGATGCGTAAGAAACAATACATTACAGGAGAAGCCAATTATGTTCAAATACAGTGATCAAGGTATGGGGGGAAAAAATCAAATATGTAATGGAGTGATATATGGGCTTTTTCATTGGTCTTCTAAATCAATAACAAACCAGGCTAAATTTCAGCTAGAGAATAATACAAAGACAAAGCTATATTCTTTACGGGTAGTTCTTGACTTACAACATCAGGTGATCCAAATTCAGATGCTTGGCAACTGACTTGTATTTATGATGGTTGCAATGTCCTAGGGTCATTAGAAACAACGAAGGATCGGCCCGCAGTGCCTTTGCCAGCGAAAACGGAGCTCGGGAGAGCTGTGTGCGACCCTTCCGAGATCCATTTTCTCTGGCAGAGGGTTGCAGGAGGCTGTCGCAGCTGAAAACGGAGGTTGTGATGGCCGTGGGCATCAAGCTCCATTTTTGCTGGCAGAGGGTTGCAGGAGGCCGTGGCAGCCAAAAACAGAGCTCAGGAAGCTGTTTTTGCTGGCAGAGCGCTCTGGCCACTACAGGTGCCCCTGACACGAGTGACGCCGAGCTGGCCACGCCCACCCCAGCCACACCCACTCCAGCCCCCCCAAGGTCAAAGACAACCCCGATGCAACCCTTAATGAAATTGAGTTGGACAGCCCTGGCTTACAGAGTGCTGTAGCGGTATATAAGTCTAAGTACTATTGCTATTAGTACTCAAGAGCTTCAGTAAATCTTCCCATTCAGACCTGTATGAAAACATCAAAAACCAGAATATATATGGTATATTACAATCAGGAGCAGTGATGGAATTCAAATATTTTTACTACCGGTTCTGTGGGTGTGGCTTGGTGGGCGTGCCTTGGCTTGGTGGGCATGGCTTGGCTTGGTGGGCGTGGCAGGGGAAGGATACTGCAAAATCTCCATTCCCTCCCACTCCAGGGGAAGGATACTGCAAAATCCCCATTCCCTCCCCACTCCTGGGGGAAAGATATTGCAAAATCTCCCTTACCTTCCCACTCCAGGGGAAGGATACTGCAAAATCCCCATTCCCATCCCACTCTGGGGCCAGCCAGAGGTGGTATTTGCCGGTTCTCTGAACTACTCAAAATTTCCGCTACCGGTTCTCCAGAACCTGTCAGAACCTGCTGAAAAGCACCCCTGATCAGGAGTTACAATGTTTGTAACATTAGAACAAAAACTTCCTCCAATCAGCCTCGAAATCCATTCATTTTTCTCGGGAAGAGACGATGGAGCAGAGTTAGTGAAAAAACCAAAGTCCAATGAAACGTTTGCCGTGTTTTTGGGTCCTCCGCCGAGAAAGAGAGAAAGTTAAGAAGACGATAGCTTTTATTAGCCGTCCATCTGTTCAAACTTTTCAAAACAAATTCTTCCTCCGGCGTGGGACGTCCAAATGAGACAGCCCATCAGAAGCGAAATCTCGAATTGGTTAATTGAAACTTCATAACATCATTCAGGGCATAATTCCTTAGAAGCACGTGCCTGTGTGATTGATCGGAGACGGACCGCCTCGAATAAAATAGTTTTAGCATTGTTCTGTTAAGTGCTTAATTAATTAGCGGTGATTTCGATTCCTTTTTTTTCCATTCCCTTTTTTTTTTTTCATCTTGTTTTAGACTATTTTGATTCTGGCGTACTGACGGCACCATAAAACAGGGGGAAAAACTCCCAGATCTTGAAAGATTTTCTTTCTCAAAGAGTGACCAATTTTGTTTCTTGAATATTATCTAAGCCTTACGCTTCCTTCGGAGTTTCAGCAGGTCACTTGCACTCCAACGAAATGCAGATTGATCTACACTTAATTGATTGATCCACCCAAAAGCATATGATTCAGCAATGAAATGAATTTGCAGGCAGATGCACAGGGCTGCTGGGAATTCAATTCCATGCTCAGGATTGAAAGAGATTGTTGATCCTCTTCCCTACTCAGGGCAGAAACCCAAATTAGAGGCTCCGTCCAAGAGATGGGGAGGTCTAGCTTCAGCTTGAAGACTTCCAGTGAAGCACCTGGTTCCATTGTCAAACTACACTTAAAAAGTTAGGAAGTGTAGAAAGTTAGCACCCACCCCTTTCCTGGAAGAGTGAAATATTTTAGGAAATATGAAAAAGGCAGAATATTATATTTCCCTGGATGAGAAATGGATAAGCATGGTTTGAAGCAGCTCCCATCTTCCTGCCCACACACTTTGTCAATGAGCCATTAAGGCCTGGGCCAGTCTATTCTACATAACAAAGATCTACCTCCTTCAGGCAGAGCCATAGTAGGAATTGCCAAAGATCCAACAAAGATAGGATTAGCCCTCTACCCATCTAGCAACAGAAACTCACCACATGGCACCTGGGAAGATTACATCAGCCAGCAAGGCTAGCTAAGACCCCCACCCCCTGATAACCAATCAGGATACTCTTTCGGGGCCCCAAGAAATGCAAAGCCAGAGAGAGCATAAAAACCTGAGGATTTACTGTATCTGCCCTTTTTCTGATCAGGAACTCAAGCCATGTGATCCTGTCGACCATCAAACCATCTTTCCAAGCAGTCTCCATGTTTCCAGTGTCTTTTTCCCCACTTGGCGCAGAACCTAGAAGGAGATTTCTTCCAACAGAAGCTTTTCATGACCCCAGACCAGGGGTGGGCTTGAAAAATTTTAGCAAATTTTTGCCCAGTTGCTGGGTGGGTGTGACCATGGTGGGCGTGGCCTAGTCGGCCTCCTGCACCCTGGGGGGGGCATTTATGCCCTCCCCAGGCTTCAGAGGCTTTCCTTGAGCCTCCAGGAGGGCAAAAATGGCCTCCCCGGGCTCTGGAGGGCCTTCCCGAATTTCCGGTAGGCCCGTTTTTCACCCTCCCCTAGCCTCTGCACTAACCTGCATCCAAAACGCATTGCTTAACGCATTGGAAGCCGCCCTGAGTCTCCGGAGAAGGGCAGCATATAAATCAAATTAATAATAATAATAATAAAAAAAACGGGTCACGTGGGGACTCCTGGTAGGGGAGGGGCGGGTGGGGTGGGTGGGGCCAGCCAGGAGTGGGATTTGGGGGTTCTCCAAACTGCACAGAATCTTAGCTAAAGGTTCTCCCAAACCCCTGCGAACCCCCAGCAGCCCACTCCTTCACCAACCTGGCTAACAAGTACCCTGGATTTGTTCTCCGGAGACATATTAGCTCTGACTTCCCACAAATCATTTTTATTTACTTATTTATTTGTATTTATTTCTAACCTTTATTATTTTTATCAAGAACTCAAGATAGCAAATATATCCAACACCTTTTTCTCCTATTTTCCCCACCAGAGGGAAAGGTTGGGGTGGGTTGGGTTGGGTGAGGGACCCAAGGCCCAAGCTGGCTTTCATTCCCAAGACAAGACTAGAACTCACCGTCTCCTGGTGATTGGCTCAAAGTCATCCAGCTGGCTTTCATGGCTAAGGCGGGACTAGAACTCACTGTCTCCTTGTGATGGGTCCAAAGTCACCCAGCAAGCTTTCATACCTAAGGCGGGACTAGAACACTGTCTCGTGTTTGTCCAAAGTCATCCAGCTGGCTTTCATGGCTAAGGCGGGACTAGAACTCACTGTCTCCTTGTGATGGGTCCAAAGTCACCCAGCAAGCTTTCATACCTAAGGCGGGACTAGAACACTGTCTCGTGTTTGTCCAAAGTCACCCAGTTGGCTTTCATGGCTAAGGAGGGACTAGAACTCACCATCTCCTGATAATTGGCCCAAAGTCACCCAGCTGGCTTTCATGGCTAAGGTGGGACTAGAACTCACCATCTCCTGGTGATTGGCACAAAGTCACCCAGCCGGCTTTCATGGCTAAGACAGGACTAGAACTCACTGTCTCCTGGTGATTGGCTCAAAGTCACCCAGCTGGCTTTCATGCCTAAGGTGGGACTAGAACTCACTGTCTCCTGGTGATTGGCACAAAGTCACCCAGCCGGCTTTCATGCCTAAGGTGGGACTAGAACTCACTGTCTCCTGGTGATTGGCACAAAGTCACCCAGCTGGCTTTCATGCCTAAGGTGGGACTAGAACTCACTGTCTCCTGGTGATTGGCACAAAGTCACCCAGCCGGCTTTCATGGCTAAGACAGGACTAGAACTCACTGTCTCCTGGTGATTGGCTCAAAGTCACCCAGCTGGCTTTCATGCCTAAGGTGGGACTAGAACTCACTGTCTCCTTGTGATTGGTTCAAAGTCACCAAGCAGGCTTTCATGACTAAGGTGGGACTAGAACTCCCAGTCTCCTGGTGATTGGCCCAAAGTCACCCAGCTGGCTTTCGTGCCTAAGGTGGAACTAGAACTCACTGTCTCCTAGTGATTGGTCCAAAGTCACCCAGTGGGCTTTCATGGCTAAGGTGGGACTAGAACTCACTGTCTCCTGGTGATTGGCCCAAAGTCAACCAGTCTACTAGAATACCTAAGACAGGACAAAAATCCCCATTTTTAGCCTGGTACCCTAACCACTAGACCAAACTATCCCTTGTTTCAATATTCTAGACCAATCCAGGATTGTCACCTTGGTCTGTTATGCTCGCAGGCAGGATTCCCATCTCCGCTGGGCCATCTCCCGCCAAACCAGAAGCACAGCTCTCTATGCACCCGGCTCTGTGTGCAAGGGGAGTACGTCAAAGGCTCAGCTCTGCTTGAGCAGTAGGGAGCGTTGATCGAGCAGCTGTCAATCACCCTGGCCAGCTGTGGGTCAGAGGGTCCCCAGGATGTCTTGAAGGACACGCCGTGCATTCGATCCTCTCAGGCTCAGAGCAAGCACGGCGGATGCTTTCCCCTGCGCAGGGCAAGAAGGCAGAGTAACTGCAGGAAGGGGATTCAAAAGGCAAGGAGTGGGACGTTTGTTAAAACCGGCATCCACTCAATCACAGTTGAAGCAACTGTGCAATGTACTCGTAAGGAAAGATAATTGAGGGGACCTTGGTGCTCTCTGAGCTTTGTTGTTTTCTTTCATGATTCAGTGCTAGCCTGATGATGTTAGATAGTTAGGTAATGAAATGTCTGCAAGAAAACAACCAAGATGAGGGAGCACCGAGGATCCCAAACGTCATTGTCCTCATCGTCTTCCTCCTCCTCCCATTCTCTTTCCCCTCTACTCTGTAAACCCCACTCCCTTCTCGCACCGATGATGTTACCTTGTTGAACGAAATATCTGCAAGAAAAGAAACAAGGACCCTGTTCAACCCTGAGCTACAAATATTCTCTTCTAAAGACAATTAATTTCCACAGGATTTACTCTCAGGTATGCGCATTGAAGAAAGGGACGCAGTGGCTCAGTGGTTAAAATGCTGAGCTTGTCGAACGAAAGGTCGGCAGTTCAGCGGTTCGAATCCCGAGTGCCGCGTAACGGGGTGAGCTCCCGTCACTTGTCCCAGCTTCTGCCAACCTAGCAGTTTGAAAGCAGGTAAAAAATGCAAGTCGAAAAATAGGGACCACCTTTGGTGGGAATGGAACAGCGTTCCATGCGCCTTTGCTGTTGAGTTATGCCGGCCACATGACCACAGAGACGTCTTCGGACAGCGCTGGCTCTTCGGCTTCGAAACGGAGATGAGCACCGGCCCCTAGAGTCAGGAACGACTAGCACATATGTGCGAGGGGAACCTTTACCTTTTACCTATGTGCATTGAGGTGCCCTCACGCCAAAGTTGAGCCTGCACTCATGCAGTTTTCTTAACAAAGTTACGGAAGTGGTTTGCTATTGTCCCCTGCTGTCTAGCCAACAGTCATGAAATTCTTAGATTTTCTACTTGCATTTTGTACATGCTTTCGAACGGCTAGGTTGGCAGAAGCTGGGACAAGTGACGGGAGCTCACCCCGTTACGCGGCACTCGGGATTCGAACCGCTGAACTGTACCACCCATGGCCAACCCTGACACTTAGCTTCCGAGTTCACTCAAGTTGATTAAGTAGCATGACTGAGAAATCTAAAAACTGTTATACATACATGTCAGTTGCCAAGCATCTGAATTTTGATCACGTCAAAATTCAAAAGGCATCTGAATTTTGATCCTTAAGGATGCTGCAATGGTTGTAAGTGTGGGAAAAGTCACATCCCATTTTTCAGGGCTGTTGGTCACTAAATGAATGTCCCAAAGGTGCTTTTTTTCAAGAGGAAGCTGGACTTTCTGGTTTTTCTTTTGAAGACGTTTCGCTTCTCATCCAAGAAGCTTCTTCAGCTCTGACTGGATGGTGGGGAATGGAAGGATTGATATTCCTTGCAGGCAGCTGGTCAAGAGCCTTGGTGGTGCAGTGGACTAAGTGCTGTATGTAGCACTTAGCTGCCAGCTGCTTGCAATTACTGCTAGTTCAAATCTCCCCAGGCTCAAGGTTGACTCAGCCTTCCATCCTTCCGAGGTAGGTAAATTGAGGACCCGGATTGTGGGGGCAATAAGCTGACTTTGTAGGAACACCATTTATTGGGGGGGGGGGGCAAAAGCCCTAATAAGCAGGTATATACAAAAGAATGAAGGCTATTGCTGTAAGTGCATTGTAAGCCGCCCTGAGTCTACAGAGAAGGGCGGCATATAAATTGAACTAATAAATAAACAAATAAATAAAATTGCATTCTTTTTAGATCTGAGATGGCTAACCTTTTTGGCATCGAGTGCCGAAAGCGTGTGTGGACACACCCATCATATAATGCGCGCACGCCCCCCTGTGCCCTGCCCCGCCGTGTGTGCGCATGCACCCCCGTGTGCCCCCTGCCCCCTGTGCAAGCATGTGCAACCCCTGTGGGCACCCTGCCCCCCACGCATGCATCCCACCCCTGCCCATGCGCAGCAGTTACCCGAAAACCAGCTGGCTGGTTGGAGACGCGTGTGCATGCGTGGCGGAGCTCAGCTGGGGCAATGGCTTGCGTGCCCGCTCTGTCTGCCACCTGTGGCACGTGTGCCATAGGTTCGCCATCACGGCTCTAGATGTTGCCAAACTTGCAATTCCCACCATTCCTCAACATTGGCAGGAATTCCTAGGATTGCTGGGAGCTGTAGTCCGGCTCTTTCTTCAGCATCATGCTCGCCTACACCCCACCCCCGCCAACTTACTCAAGAGCGGAATGAAAGGACACTGCAGTGCCATAACTTACGTTCTGCTTTATGACGCTGGAGCTGCTCTGCGTCAGTGACCGATCGGCTGGCGCTATGCAGACAGGCAGGGCCAGAGCATTCTCCTCCTCCCAAGTCTGTTGCAGCCCTAAAAGACTTGGAATGGAGCTGGGGGAGGGGTCTTCTCCTTCTTTCAGGCAGGAGACCTTGAAAGAACAACGGGGATTGATGGCTAATAATTCAAACTTCAGTTGAAGTGCAAAGGGTCCTGGAGGGTTTTGTTCCATAAATAGGACACGGCTAACTTTTAAGCCAACATACCTTAACAAACCAGGTCCCAATAGTCCATCTAGCATCAGACACACACACACACACACACACAATCTTAAAACCGTTGTCCCCCGTCCGTCCGTCCATCCATCCCCCGGATCAGTTCTCATTCAGCTTTTGGGAGCGAGAATTTGCTTTTGAAGCTTCTTTGAAAATAATTGCAGAAACTTTCTGATGTGACAAGATTTGCCTTTGTCTGGCATGAGTAGTCCTCAATTTATGACCACAGTCGAACTCAACCTTTCTGTTGCTAAGCAAGACAGGGCAACCGTCATAAATACATGTCAGTTGCCCAAATTTTGAGCATGTGACTATGGAGGATGGTGTAATGGCTGTTAAGGGTGAAAAGCAGCCAGTAAGTCACTTGTTTCACCACTAAACAAATGGACGTAAGTCGAGGACAACCTGCAATTTGGGAAAAGCGTGATACCTTACATTTTAGTTCACAAATTAAGCCCACCCCACAAAGAAGTAGATTCAGATCCAGAGCAGACATGCACCAATTCTGAACAATATGCCAATCCAACATAACCAAGATCAAATCTTGCCTGGTGGCTCAGCAGACTAAAAGCATTGTGATTAACACCAGCTGTCTGCAATTACTGTAAGTTCGAATCTCGCCAAGGCTCAAGGTTGACTCAGCCTTCCATCCTTTCTAAGGTAGGTAAAATGAGGACCCACTTTGTGGGAACAATAAGCTGACTTTATATCAATATACAAAAGTATGAAGGCTATTGCTTAACGCATTGTAAGCCGCCCTGAGTCTCCGGAGAAGGGTGGCATATAAATCAAATTTTAAAAAAAAAATGTCGGCCAGGTTTTTGCTCTTGAACCCAGGGTGATTTATAACAGAATGACAGAGTTGGAAGGGACCTTGGAGGTCTTCTAGTCCAACCCCCTAGCCAAGCAATTAAAGCACCTATACCCCTGATGGCGAACCTATGTCACACGTGTCACAGGTGGCGCGCGGAGCCATATCTGTGGGCACACGAACGTTGCCCTAGCTCAACTCCAGCATACATGCGTGTGCCAGCCAGCTGATTTTCGGGCCTTCTGGGCCCACCAGCAGTCAGGAAATGGGCTGTTTCCAGCCTCCAGAGGGCCTCTGGGGGGGGGGGAGGCTGTTTTCGCTCTCCCCAGACTCCTAGAAAGCCTCTGGAGCCTGGAGAGGGCGAAAAATGGGCCTACCGGGCCCACCGTGCCATTGCGTGCCAAAAGTGTGGGGAGCATGGGGGGGCACATGCGCATGCAAGGGGGGCAAGCCATAGGGGGGTATTGAATTATGGGCATGGACACATGCACATATGACACCCCCCCATGGTCCCCCCGCTTTTGACGGCAAAAAGGTTAGCCATCACTGACCTATACCATTTCTGATGAGCGGTTGTCCAGTCTCTTCTTAAAAACCTCCAGTGTTGAAACACCCAAAACTTCTGAAGGCAACTTCTGTTCCATTGGTTAATTGTCCTCACCGTTAGGAAGTTTCTCCTTAATTCCAGGCTGTTTCTCTCCTTGATTAGCTTCCATCCATGGCTTCTTTTTGTATTTTACTTTATTGATTTTCTATTAAATACATTTCTTAGAGCTTCATAAACATCGTGTTATCTGAGTATTTAATTTGCTTAACAACACAAATTACATTCTTAATCTCCAGCCCGTTTTTTCCAACCACTGGTAAAATAAATTCCACATTGGATAATATTCTACATCCTCTTTCTGTTTAATTGTCAATGTCAATCTATCCATTTCTGCACAATGTAGTATCTTCTTGACTAGTTCTTCATCTCGTGGTATATCTTCATTTTTCCAGTGTTGTGTGAAAACAATCCTCGCTGCTGTTAAGACATAGAATACTAAATACATACTTTTCTTCTCAAGTTTTGCTGATATTATACCTAATAAAAACAATTCAGGTTTAAATCTACATCACTTATTGCGTCTGTCATCTGCGCTTCTATCACTGTCTGGTTTGGTTCTGCAACCCAACAAGACAGACACAGACTTCAGAGGATAATTAGAACTGCAGAAAAAACAATGGCTACCAACCTGCCTTCCATTGAGGACCTGTATACTGCAGGAGTCAAAAAGAGGGCTGTGAAAATATCTACAGACCCCTCGCATCCTGGACATAAACTGTTTCAACTCCTACCTTCAAAACAACACTATAGAGCACTGCTCTAGAACAACTAGACACAAGAACAGTTTTTTCCCGAACGCCTGCTAAACAAATAATTCCCACAACACTGTTAAACTAATTATTAAGTCTGCACTACTAATAATCTTCTCTTCATTCCCACCACCCATCTCCTTCCACTTATGACTCTATGACTGTAACCTTGTTGCTTCTATCCTTATGATTTATATTGATATTGCTTCCTGATTGCTTATTTGTACCCTGTGACTGTCATTAAGTGTTGTACCTTATGATTCTTGATGAACGTATCTTTTCTTTTATGTACATTGAGAGCGTATGCACCAAGACAAATTCCTTGTGTATCCAATCACATTTGGCCAATAAAAATTCTCTTCTCTCCTCTCCTCTCCTCTCCTCTCCTCTCCTCTCCTCTCCTCTCCTCTCCTCTCCACTCCACTCTACTCTACTCTACTCTATTCTTGCCCTGCCTTCAGGTGCTTTGAAGAACAGGTTGACCCCCTCTTCTTGTGGCAGCCCCTGAGATATTGGAACAACTGCTATCATATCCCCCCTAGTCCTCCCCCCCTCCCCGTTATCTTTTTATACCTTCCTGTCGCTTCCTTTCACCTTCGGCATCCAGAAAGGTTATTCAAGAGGAAGAGTCCTGCTAATTTTGCAGCAGGAACTACCGTAAGAACAGAAAGTCCTTATTGACGTCCATATTCTCTGGCTGCAAGCAGAGCAGGAGACTTTATTGATGATAATGGAGCCAATAAACCTCAGCTAAAAATCAATGCAAAGTGATTATGCCATTATGAGATGGCACATGCTTCCCCCACTCCTCCGCCCTCCGCCAGCAAATCTTCACATTATCCCAGTAATGTGCGCTAATAGGTTTGAATTTATCAGTCCTGTTCTGTTTCCATTTGGAAGAAGGAGATGCAAAAAGTTTGGAGGGTGGGAAGTGAACTGGCTCCTTAAATGGCTGGGTGGCTCTAAAAAGAAAGTGGTTAAGTGGACTTTTGTTGAAGAAATCTGTCAAAATTACAAGCCCACCCAATTTATTTTTATTTAGAGCAGGGCATCGACGGAGGTCATGGAATTATATATATATATATTAATCGAGCCCACCAAATGAATACAGAAAAGACCCACGAGTGGGAAATTTGCTGATTTGGGGAAGGGGAGGGGGGCGGCGGCTATGAAATAAAATTTTATTTTATTTTTATGGGACTATCTTTAGAGGGGAAAATAATTTTTCCAGCTCACCCCGTAAGACTGCGAAAGAGAAAATCCCAACGAGATGGCTGTGCCGAGTGGGCTTCAAAAATTTTAGCAAGGGGTTCTCTGCCTGGTTTCTGGGTGGGCGTGGCCTGGGTGGGCGTGGCCCGGGTAGTTGGCCTCCTGCACCATGGCAGGAGGGGGGTGTTTTTGCCCTCCCCGGGCTCCGGAGGCTTTTTTCAAGCTTCTGGGAGGGCGAAAACGGCCTCCCCAGGCTCTGAAGGCCCTCTGGAGGCCAGAAACAGGCCCGTTTCCAGCCTTCCTGAACTTCGGGTAGGCCCGTTTTTTGCCTTCCCCAAGCCTCCGTGTGCAGCCTGCACTTACCTGCATCCAAAACGGTCCGCGTGGGGACTCCTGGGAGGGGAGGGGTGAGGTGGGTGGGGCCAGCCAGGAGTGGGATTTGGGGGTTCTCTGAACTGCACAGAATCTTAGCTAGAGGTTCTCCTGAACCCCAGCAGCCACCACCCTTGGCTGTGCCTCTTAAATCCCCTCTAAACCAGTGGTGGGTTCCTCCTGGTTCGGTCCGGTTCAGCCGAGCCGGTAGCGGTGACGATATGATGTCACCGAACCGGTTCTCCCCCCCCGCCCTTCCACCCAGTTATTCTTACCTTTTATTTGGTCCCACCCCCAATCTATTGCTGCCTCCTGAGTCCCAGCTGATGACTAGAGGGAAAAAAACTGTTTAAACTCTTGCCACGGGGCTTCAAAGGGCCGTCCTACAGCTGATCAGGGTTACAAGCAAACAAATGAGTTGGGTTGTAAGTGCGAGGACTGGTCTTAAGTGCGAGGACCTTCCAGAAATGACTCTGACCAGCTAGCCATGCCCACCTAGTCACATGACCTCCAAGCCACACCCACAAAATAAGCCACACCCATAGAACCGGTAGTAAAAAAATTTAGAACCCACCCCTGCTCTAAACGTTGTCAGGAAATTGTCAGGAAATAAATAGCGACTTTGAAATAAACAGGAAGTTGTTCTATTGATGCATTTTATGGATTTGGTGTATTTCCGGATCGACTTGAAACGTAAATTAAATTCCATAAATTTGAGATTCAGTTCCCGTCCTGCCCCACCCCCTACCCTGATCTTTCGCCATGGATTTATTCTCTTTCTAGGCTCTGTCACCCCTATCTTTTAAAGAAAGCAATTTATTTTATTTGAGACGATATCGAAACCTGACAGGCGATATGGTAGGGCTTTTCTTTTTTAAAGAAAAAAAATATCTTTTTTCTAGATTTTTGAACTGCTGGTTTGGATGATTTTTTTTTAGTCGATAAGCAAACTGGAGGCGTGAACGGTATGCAGCCACCTGGATAAGCTTCATGAACTCTGCTTGGGTCACTCCCAACAGATAATAAATCAAAAGGTATTTATAGAAGGAAGGGCCATATTTAAACGTCACACATCAGGAAAGCCTTAAATTAGCAGCTGATTAAATTCTCCATGGAAGCTTTCCTCGGAGTCCTGATAAATCTTTCAGGCACGCTTTAGTTCCAGGTTAGCAATTTCCAGCCTGGAGGTGCATTGTCTGAAATTTGCTGGATGCTGTCTTTTGGAAAACAACCTGTGCCCTGGTAGTCCTTGACTTACAACCACAACGGATCCCGAAACTCCCCTTGTGGAGCATGACAGTTGTTAAGTGGATTTTGCAACCCTTCTCGCCACCGTTGTTAAGTGAATCACGGCAGATGGTTGTTGAGTGAACCTGGCTTTCCCGTTGACTCTGCTTGATCAGAAGATTGCAAGAAGGGATCGCATGACGCCGGGACACTGCAACCATCATAAGTACATGCCAGTTGCCAAGCGTCCGAATTCTGATCACGTAACCTTGGGGATGCTGCAATGGTCGTAAGTCAGTGGTGAAATGTAAAATTTGTTACTACCGGTTCTGTGGGCATGGCTTGGTGGGGAGGGGGTAATATGACTGAGTGGGCGTGGCCAACTTTTTTTTTTTTAACTTTTAAAACCATTTTTTCTACAACCTCTTCAGCTGAAGAGGTTGTAAAAAAAAATGCTTTTAAAGCCTCTGACAATCCCAGCTGACTTGCCTGATCAGCAGAGGCTTTCTTTCTTTCTTTCTTTTTAAGCCTCTGACGATCCCAGCTGACTTGCCTTTAGCTTTGTCCACTTAGGACCATGTTCAGCAGTGTAGACTGGACAGAATCTGAGTTGATGAATCACCTTCTGTTGGTTGTTCTGACCTAGGCTCCCTTAAAAAGCAGGAAGCAGGAACTGGTCCCAGCAAAACCTCTTTTATTTACATGACTGTGAATTACGTTCATTCACAGTCAGCAAGGTTTGCCCAAACAGTTTTTCAAAGGGATATTTCTCAAAACACCTTATCTCATTTGGCAAGCTGTCACGTAACTTGTTTCCAACCAAAGTACGAGGCAAAACTTGGCACAGAGTCTCTCAGAGTTACGGAACGAACAAATAGTTTCCTGCAAAAGCCCCCTCCCCGTTCGCTCCTCTTTTGTTTCCTATGGGAGGGGCCAATCATTTCTCAGGTGTGGCTTTACTCCTGAGTCGACCCTGCTTTCTGAATTGTTCTTGTCTTCTAGCAGCTCTGCACATTGGCACTGGGAACGGGCTCCAGCTGTTCCTCTGCCTCACTGCTGTCTAGCTCCCTCTCTTCCTCCAATGCAGAGCCCTCGTCGGAGCCTTTCCCAGCCCCCAGGACCGGCCCGAGTTCCTCCCCAACCTCCTCACTGTCCGACTCTGCTGCCAGCTCCACTGGCCATAACACTGATAACCCATGGATCTGTCATCTGCTGTTCCATGTAGCAAGACATTCGAGGCCATCTTACGGCATCCTGAGGATGTATCCGAAGTGAGATGAGCTACAATGCCCCAAAATTCATATCATTTTTTCCCCCACTATGCCGATAAACATCAGCTAAAAAGGAACATCTTCATGAAATAATGTGCAATCCTTCCGCTAATCGTCTCGGGAATCCCTCAACGTGCTTCCCACCCCTGCAGTCAGTGATGCCGAAGCCAGCCAAATCCAGGGGTTCCTCACAAAGCTATTATTATACAATCACCCAGCCTTGTTTACAGTGGGTTTCTCCCCGTCCCCCATTTGCAACCCTCCTGAGTTATCCCCGCTGCTAATTCCACCTCTTTCCTTTCAACCAGCAGCCGCAGCAACCAAATCTCATTAGCCAACGAAAGCTGAAATATTGGCACAAGGCTTTTTTTGATGGCTGGCGTGAGGCAGCTGCCTCTGGAAGTCCTGCGAAGGCTTTGAAGTCGACTAGCCTAATGCTGGGCCTTGAAGACAAGCCAGAGGAGGTATCAAAACATTATTTGAGGCTCCGTCCGCTTCCTCGGGAAAGAAGATCCTACCATCCCTTTTGACCATTCTTCTTTGGTGTAGAATGAAATACTAGAGATTTGGGGCTAATTCTCATTTGCTTGCAGGAAGGCAAACATATTCGTTTTCCCCCTTATATCTGTGTATTAGAGACTGAGGGGGAGGAATAGGAAAGAGTATCCAAATAACATGTATTTTGATAACCCTTCCTTCCTTCCTTCCTTCCTTCTTTCCTTCCTTCCTTTGCCAGCTCTCTCCCCTCTCCTTCCTTCCTTCTTCCCTCCCTTCCTCCCCTTCCTTGCTTCCTTTCCTACCTCTCCTTCCTTCGCTACCTCCCTCTCTCCTTCCTCCCTCCTTCCTTCATTGCTCCCTCCCTCCCCTTCCTTGCTTCCTCTTTTTCCTTCCTTGCCTCCTTCCTTTCTTCCTTCACCTCTTTCTCCCTCCCTCCTTCCTCCCTCCCCCCTTCCTTGCTTCCTTTTCTTCCTTCTTTCCTCTCCCTCCTTCCCTTTCCTTCCTTTGCCACCTCCATCTCTCCCTCCCTCCTTCCTTCCTTCCTTTACCACCTCTCTCCTTCTTTCCTTCTTCCTTCACTCCCTCACCTTCCTTGCTTCCTTTTCTTCCTTCCTTCCCTCCCTCCCTTCCCTTCTTTCCCTTTTCCCTGCCTCCCTCCCTCCCTTTCCTTCCTTCCTTCCTCCCTTTTCTTCCTTCCTTCCTTCCCTCCCCTTCCCTTTCTTTTTTTTTTTTAATTTGATTTATATGCTGCCCTTCTCCGAAGACTCAGGGCAGCTTACAATGCGTTAAGCAATAGCCTTCATCCTTTTGTATATTTATACAAAGTCAGCTTATTGCCCCCACAACTGGGTCCTCATTTCACCTACCTTAGAAAGGATGGAAGGCTGAGTCAACCTTGAGCCTTGGAGAGATTCGAACCCTGCAGTAATTGCAGGCAGCTGGTCTTAATAACCAGCTTAATAACAGGGTGCCTTAAACCACTGTACTACCAAGGCTCTTTCCTTGCTTGCTTCCTTCTTTCCTTCACTACCTCCCTCCCTCCTCCCTCCCCTTCCTTGCTACCTTTTCTTTCATCCTTCCTTCCCTCTCCTCCCTCTCCTCCCTCCCTTCCACTCTCCCTGCCTCCCTTTCCTTCCTTCCTTCCTCCACCTCTCCCTGCCTCCCTTCCCCCCTCTACTAGGGGAGTTAGGAAAGTAAAGAAATCCACATCATATGAGTATTTAAAACCACAGCAATCATTTCCTCCTAAACGAGAACAGCTTCCTTTCTTTATATCTGCTCTCTTGTCTTTCCGTTACATCTTCCATTCTAAAAAGCAACATAACGAAGATGGAGCCTGTTTATTACTGGGGTGGGTGCTGCTTCTGCCAGAAATAGCTTTCGTGTTGGCAATTCAAAGATTAACTCTTGATGAGCCTTGCAAAGGGTGCCTAAACCAAGCATATTTTTCGACAGCCGCCTCTCTTGATCATAATGTCTTTTGCAGAGGTATACAAACCTGACACAATTTCCCTCTCCCCAACAAACCCCTTTCCATCACACTGAATTACCATCATCTTGGATCTCCTCTTTGGTTTTTCTTTTCCTAATAGGATTTGAAAACCAGGAACCCGATTTATTCCAGCATGACTTTCGAAGCAGCCACAGAAGAAGGAAATACTTTATTTAAATAAGCATCCATGGCTTGCAAGGGGGAGGGGAGGGGATGGAAGGGAGAGAAGGAGGGAGAGAGAAAGGGGAAGGGAAAGGGGAGAGGAGGGAGGGAGGGGAAGGCAAGGAAAAGGGGAGAGAAGGGAGGGAAGAAGGAGGGAGGGAGGGAAGGAAAAGGAAGGGAAGGAAAAGGAAGGGAAGGAAAAGGGAGAGAAGGGAGGGAGGGAGGGAAGGAAGGAAAGAAGGAAGAGGAAAAGGAAGAGCAATAGCACTTAGACCTGCTGGTAGAGGAAAGGAAGGAAGGAAGGAAGGAAAGAAGGAAGGAAGGAAGGAAGGAAGGAAGGAAGGAAGGGGAAAAGGAAGGAGAGAAGATAGTGGGAAAGGAAGGAAGGTAGGTAGGTAGGAAGAAAAGAGGAAGGAAGGAAGGAAGGAAGGAAGGAAGGAAGGAAGATGGAAGGGAGGCAGGGAGAAAGGGGAAGGAGAAAGGAAGGAAAAGGGGCTAGAATAGAGGAAAGAAGGAGGGAGAGAGGGAGGGAAGGAAAAGGGGAGAGAAGTGAGTGAGTGAGTAAGGGAAGGGAGGGAGGAAGGAAGGAAGGAAGGAAGGAGGAAGGAAGGAAGGAAGGAAGGAAGGAAGGAAGGAAGGAAGGAAATCTTCAAGAAATATGGGCTACAAAACAAGGAAACTCTGCCTAGGCTAACTGACTTCTATTTTAATGAAGTGAAGAATTGCTGAAAAACGAAACTGCGATTGTGGAATAGCATGGTAAGAAGAAGAAGGAAGACTATTGAGCAGGTCACCATGAAGAAAGAAGAAAACGAAAGGCCAGGAATCGGCCATAGTGGAGATTTTTGTGTCCATTTGACACAAGGAAGAAAGATGGAGTGTAATTCTATGGGGGGAGGAGTCAAAAGGAAGAAACAAGTCAGCCAATTTCATTTTTGTTTCTTCATCTCACTAACGACAAGATCATTTTGGCCCCGTTTCCAACGTTAATTTTTTAGAAAAATACTTGGTGTGCATATGTGTGTGCACAGTTTTTTTAGACATACATACTGGTTGCATGTACTGTAAAATATTTAATTTATTTATTTACTGCAGCTAACCTTAGGTATGCTGGGTGAAAACGGAGCAAATCTTTTTTTAAAAAGCGTTGCAGGCTATCCTCAACTTACAACCATAATTGAGTTTCTAAGCGAGACAGTTGTTACGTGAGCTTTGCCCCCAGTTTATGACTGTTCATAAACTTTTCATCCAGTCTCTGAATAATGTTAGCTTGCTCAGGTTCCGGCAAGACAGATATTCTTGTCTATTGGATTTGAGATTGCTTCCTCAAAACAACCCCAGGTAGACTTGTCTGGTTACAACAACTCCCAGTGACTTCATGGTGATTTCTCCCAAAGATACTCAGAGTTGTGCAGAGACTTCCCTTCTGAACTTCACAGAGCAACTGCAAGTACTTAACTTTGGTCTGACCGTGCCATTTTTAAATGTTTAGATCTTCTAATGCCTTAATTGATTTTAAAAAAAAAACAATAACAACCCATCATCTAAAAAAGAACGCCAAGCTCCTGCCCAATTGTTCCGAGGCTTAGAATTTTAAAAGGCAGGAATAAGAAGCTTATTTTGTTTTAAGAAATTGGATAGAATACTGGCGGCAGGTTATCTTGCAAGAAGTGATAAAAGAAGGGCCGACTCTCCTTTGAAGTTTCTTTTTCCCCCTTGTGAGATGAGAAATTAGGAAAGAGTTATATGGAATATAGCCAAGAAGCTGGATTTCCTTATCCCAAACTGACAGTAAATACCAATTTTCCTTAGTTTCCAAGGCTTACTCCTGAGCTAGTCCATCCATGCACACTTGAGGAAATACAGACACAGACACAAAAGCTGATGCACTCACCAGAGAGAGAAGCCACGTCACAACTGCAGGGTAGGTGCTGGCAGCTGCCGTCAAAGTGAGTCCTGGAAAGACAGGGTTCTGTTGGCTGCAAGGCCTGACTTGACCATAGCTGGAGAGACCAATTGTTGTGACCTAGACTCGTTTAGTCATTATAAGACACTAGTCCCAAACAAACCTAATTTATTATAACAGCTGGGAATTACTTCATTCCCAGCTTAGTCCACATTAATTCCAAAACAAGTCCTTTAGAAAAAGTCCTTCGGGCTCCTCACAAACCTTTATCTTCTTTAGCACCCTGCCAAAGGCCTTTCTTGGCAGAGCCCCATGAAGTTCAGAAACAAGAGACGCCGACTGGAAACAGGTTTAGCAATGTTGCTCTCAGGAATGCCTTATTCAGCTCTTTTGGCACGCTGGTTTATTCGCATCTGCATCCAGCTACACACTGTGATCTGTAAACACGATTTTTTTTTTTAATTTGATTTATATGCTGCCCTTCTCCGGAGACTCAGGGCGGCTTACAATGCGTTAAGCAATAGCCTTCATTCTTTTGTATATTTTTTTATACAAAGTCAGCTTATTGCCCCCACAAACTGGGTCCTCATTTCACCTACCTTAGAAAGGATGGAAGGCTGAGTCAACCTTGAGCCTTGGAGAGATTTGAACCAGCAGAAATTGCAGGCAGCTGTGTTAATAACAGGGTGCACCAAACCACTGTACTATCAAGGCTCTCAATTTCTCAATGAAATTGGTGCTACGTTACACCAGGAACGGGGCGTTTATATAGCCCATCCTTCCATTAACCTGTTTAAACCGCACCCTTGTTTATTTCCACACCCCTCGTTAGCACATAAGTGGCCTCAGCGTGTTCTGGAAGGTGCTGTTTGCTGCGTCATCCGGAAAGGTCCTAATCCCGTCGCACCCGATACCACCTAGGCTCAACAGTTGCTTTCCTACAAAGAGCCCAAGAGCCTTTGCTGCTCTTTTAAGCCTTATGGAAGGGGCCAATCATCTCTTGGCCTTACTCCCGAGTCATCCCTTTTGCTTTAGCTGCTCTTGCCTTCTGGCAGCTCTTCGCATACGCGCACTAGGAACAGGCTCCTCCTGTTCCTATGCCTCTCTGATGTCCGACTCTGGAGGCTCCGGAGTCTGCGTATCACTCCCAGATGGCCCTGGCCCCATCTCTGCCTCCCATGCAGAGCCCTCGTCTGGGCCTTTCCCAGACTCCAGGATTGGCCCATGGTCCTCCTCACTGTGCGACTCCACTGCCAGCTCTGCAGGCTGATGGCAGACCACAACACCAATGGTCAGAAGCAGCATGTTGCTCTCAGTACTGGTAACGTATTGATGGGTGCAAGATACAAGGCCTCCTATGGACACAGAAGGAGGAGCATCTTGTGAACGTTGAACTGCATTATTCTTATTCATGGGTTAGAGAGAATAGAATAGAATAGAATAGAATAGAATAGAATAGAATAGAATAGAATAGAATAGAATAGAATAGAATAGAATAGAATAGAATAGAATAGAATTTGCCAACAAGTAAAATCAAATCAAAACAATGCACAAAAATAAAAGTATTTAGACCAGTATTTTGTCACCCTGAAGATGCTTTACCTCTCTGAATTTTGGGAGTTGAAGTCCAAACATCTACAGGTTGTCAAGATAGAGAAACAGTGCTATACAGAGAGGGATTAGGACCTTTTGAGTTCAGTACTATGGACAGTGACTTCACCACTGGATCTCAAGACATGTTTCTCTGAATAGGAATGGGAATAGGAATAAGAATGGACTGGACTAGACTATAGAAATAATAGAAATAGCATTGTTGTTGTTAGTCGGGAAGTCGTGTCTGACCCATCGCGACCCCATGGACAACATTCCTCCAGGCCTTCCTGTCCTCTACCATCCCCCAGAGTCCATTTAAGCTCACACCGACTGCTTCAGTGACTCCATCCAGCCACCTCGTTCTCTGACGTCTCCTTCTACTTTTGCCCTCAATTGTTCCCAGCATTAGGCTCTTCTCCAGGGAGTCCTTCCTTCTCATTAGGTGGCCAAAGTATTTGAGTTTCCTCTTCAGGATCTGGCCTTCGAAAGAGCTGTCAGGGTTGATCTCCTCTAGGACTGATGGGTTGGATCACCTTGCAGTCCAAGGAACTCGCAGGAGTCTTCTCCAGCACCAGAGTTCAAAGGCCTCCATTCTTTGACACTCAGCCTTTCTTATGGTCCAACTTTCACAGCCATACATTGCAACTGGGAAAATCATAGCCTTGACTATATGCACTTTTGTTGACAGGGTGATGTCTCTGCTTTTTCGTATGCTAAGAAATAGCATAGGAATAGAATAAAAATAGGAATAGAAAATAGAATAGAATAGAATAGAATAGAATAGAATAGAATAGAATAGAATAGAATAGAATAGCTTTATTTGGCCAAATGGGATTAGACACACAAGGAATTAGTCTCCACAAAGTCTCAGTGTACATACAAAAACAACGAAGTAATAATCATCATAACCACGATACCAATAAGAGAAGGTAGTAGAAAAGTTGAGAAAGATCATAGCAATGAATAAATATACTTAGACATGACATGATGGATTGGGTTTGTCAGCGAGGCCAGGGTGGCACTCATGTGCAGTTTGTTGCAACTTGGATTGTCACTTTGAATTTTTTTTTTTAAAAAAAATGAACATGTCCAATAATCTGTATCCATTTGGACTAGAACCCTGGAGAGCCCAATTCTGGTCCTGCATTTCTCAGCCTTGAAGCTGCGTGGACTTCAGCTCCTAGAATCCCTCTAGGCAGCACGTAGAAAAGACGAGAACACGATAGATGATCAGGCCTTCCAGTTGAGAGGCCCAAAAGCACCAGGGATGAAAAATCATTGGGAAAAGCCACCTAGTGAAATTGGGCAGTTTCTAGAAAACTGCTTAGAGGTGAAGCTGTGTGGGCATCCCTGCTGATTATTTCCACGGCTGCCTTAGCCAAGGCAACCAAGCATCATCGCCGCTGAGGGGTAAATCGCTGAGTGCAGGTGCCTGCCAAATGTTTCACTGCACTGTGCACTGCAAGCTGACTTTTCTAGATCCTTCAGCAGCCTCGGATAAATGAACTGGCAGGCGCTCTGCTTTGCTTTGCGTCAAATGGGGCCCAACCCCCCGCCCCAAGACTTTGTGCTGCAGGCCCACAAGGACACAGACTGGGAGAAACGGGAGTACGTAGAATATAATGCCAAGTAGCCCGAGCATAATCATAATCATAAATTGATTTGTCAAGTATGTATACTGTAAGTTTACAAGTAAAAGTATAAACATAATTTGAATACATGAAAAGGATACGAGTAAAAAGGGACAGTAGGACAGGGACGGAAGGCACGCTGGTGCTCTTATGCACGCCCCTTACAGACCTCTTAGGAATGGGGTGAGGTCAACAGTAGACAGTCTAAGATTAAAGTTTTGGGGGGTTTGGGGAAGAAGCCACAGAGTCAGGTAGTGCATTCCAGGCATTGACCATTCTGTTGCTGAAGTCGTATTTTCTGCAATCGAGTTTGGAGTGATTTACCTTGAGTTTGTATCTATTATTTGCTCATGTATTGTTATGGTTGAAGCTGAAGTAGTCACTGACAGGAAGGACATTGTGGCAGATAATTTTATGTACTATGCTTAGGTCAGACTGAAGTTGGCGTAGTTCTAAGTTGTCTAAGCCCAAAATTTGGAGTCTGGTGGCATAAGGGATTTTATTGCGGTTAGAGGAGTGGAGGACTCTTCTCGTAAAATATCTCTGGACTCTCTATTGTATTTATGTCTGATATGCAGTATTTATTGTATTTATGTCCGATATGCAGTGCATTTGACAGAGGGAGCTGTGGAATTTTCATCTCAGGATGAAGGTGTCCATTTATTACATCTGCGCTTCCCTTCCCCACCCCAAAAAACATCTGTAGTAGTTCATAGGAAGCGTTCCCTGTATTTTACCTTTATAATCATCCTGTGACATGCATAAGGTGGAGAAGTAGACAACTTGTCCAACTAACTTCTGGCTAAGCGAGAGTAGAGTGCTAAAGATCTGAAAAACCCTTCTACCGCCAGGGACGGCTTGGATCAAAAGAGCCCTTTATTGGATCACCACTGCACCGTAGAGCCACACAAATAATAGCTGGAGGTGGCACTTGAAGTCCTTGGTGTTCTCTGAGTTTGGTTGTTTTTGTGCAGATGTTTCATTACCCAATTAGGTAACAGCATCAGTGCTAGAAGGAGAGGGAGGTTTGCAGGGAGGAGGAGGAGGAGGGGGAGGGGGAGGGGGAAGAAGAAGAAGGAGGAGGAGGAGGAGAAGGAAGAAAGAGAAGGAGAAGGAGAAGGAGAAGGAGAAGGAGAAGGGAGGAGGAGGAGGAGGAGGAGGAGGAGGAGAAGGAGAAGGAGAAGAAGAAAACTGTGGGGTTGTTGGTGCTCTCTGAACCTGATGGTTTTCCTACAGATGTTTTATTACCCAACTAGGGGACATCATCAGTGCTAGAACAGAGTGGGGTTTGCAGGGAGGAGGAGGAGAGGGAGGGGGAGGGGGAGGGGAAAGAAGAAGAAGAAGAAGGAGAAGGAAGAAAGAGAAGGAGAAGGAGAAGGAGAAGGAGAAGGGAGGAGGAGGAGGAGGAGGAGGAGGAGGAGGTGGAGGAGGAGGAGGAGAAGGAGAAGAAGAAAACTGTGGGGTTGTTGGTGCTCTCTGAACCTGATGGTTTTCCTACAGATGTTTTATTACCCAACTAGGGGACATCATCAGTGCTAGAACAGAGTGGGGTTTGCAGGGAGGAGGAGGAGAGGGAGGGGGAGGGGGAGGGGAAAGAAGAAGAAGAAGAAGGAGAAGGAAGAAGGAGAAGGAGAAGGAGAAGGAGAAGGAGAAGGAGAAGGAGAAGGGAGGAGGAGGAGGAGGAGGAGGAGGAGGAGGAGGAGGAGGAGGAGGAGAAGGAGAAGAAGAAAACTGTGGGGTTGTTGGTGCTCTCTGAACCTGATGGTTTTTCTACAGATGTTTTATTACCCAACTAGGGGACATCATCAGTGCTAAAAGGAAGTGGGGTTTGCTCTCTATTTACATACTAGTGGCTTATCCTGTCAGTATTGGTGTGAGTGTCCTTGGTATTCCTTGATTAGGCTGTTGTTTATGGTTTGTTTGTCTAAGTTGGTAGTTGCTTGACTGGAGTATTGTTTACTGCTTGAACAGTTCAACCCTGAGTTAAAAATATTCTCTTCTATTGGAAATGGCACTGAGGCCTTTCAGTCTCGATAGGCTAGATCATGCATCCACAAACCCTGGTCCCTGGAACAGATCCGGGCTGTGGCATGCCAGAAACCTGGCTGCTCAAACAAATGAAGCCCCATCCGCCGGATGCAGGCAGCATGTGAAACCATAGCCTTCTCTGGCCCCCATGGAAATACCTGTCTCTGTGTGTGATGACCCAAGGCACGGTACAAAGATCACATAAACAGCTGCCCCTTTATTGCTCCAAAGTTCCCCAAAACGCTCAAACGTTTCTGGCAAGTCCCAGAGCAAAGTGATGACAAATCCCCCCACACACACCTCAAGCAGCTTCTGGCTGCAATTAGTCCAGCCCAGCAGCTCTGTCTGCACCAAGGCTGCTCGGGCAATAAATTCAAACGTACTTGGCAAATCAAGGAGTTCAAGGAACAAAAGATCCAGGTAATTAGTCCAGAACATCCACAGGAATGCAAGGACATTTGGCCAGTTCAAACAGCGGCACACACACTTCAGAAACTCAGTGTTTGTTCGCGATAAAGTCCCCCTCCCCACAGCGTCTCCTTAAGTCTCATTCCATGGGCCTTGTGAAGAATCGGTGGGGCACTCTCCTCACGAGTAGCCTACTCCGTCTGGGGCTGATTACACCTCCTCTCCACTCTCCGAGCCCTTGGATCAGGAGGAGGTGGGTCCTGGCTCCTCGCCTGAGCTCTGTCCCTCATGTTCCTCCTGCCCTCTGTTCTTCCCTGCCTGCAGGCCTTAGTACTTCAGAAAAAACCTTGCCTGGACTGATTCTGCCCTTCCCCGGTTTCCTCCAAGGCCAACGGAAGCCGCCCTCTCAACGTCTGGCATTTCTTGTTCCAGCTCATCTTCACCTACAGATTCCGATTCCGATGGGGGGCAATGACACCGTGTAACCTGTCCCTGGTGCCCAAAAGGTATTGTGGCCCACCAGTGGATCTGGCAGATTCGAACAGTGAGGCGGTTGGGGGGAGGAACATGGGGCCAGTCCTGGAGTCTGGGGAAGGCTCTGACGAGGGCTCTGCATCGGAAGCAGAGAGGGGGGCCAGGGCCATCTGACAGTTGTCAGCTGCCTTCGGAGTTGGATATCAGTGGGGCAGAAGAACAGCTGGAGCCTGTTCCCAGTGTGTGCATGCGCAGAGCTACCAGAAGAAGGGAACAGCTAAGGAACAAGGGTCGACTCAGGAGTAAAGCCACAGGTGGACGATGAATGGCCCCTCCCATAGGGAATAAAGAGGAGCGAAGCTGGGGGGGGGGAGTTTTGCAGGAGACAATTAGATCATCTGGGCGAAGATCTGTTTCCTGCATTCTTGCCAAGTATTGTCGGGTTACAGCGTGGAGTCTGAAAAGATATCAGCCTGGCTAATCTCCAAGCCTGATTAAGGTCAGTAATGGTGAACTATCTTGAAAGACTGTGGGAGAGGAAAGACTTTGCTGGAGAGGAATTCACTGTCAATTAAATAAAAGGGGTTTATCGGGACGAGGACTCAGCTTCGAGCTGCTGGGGAAGCCTAGGCCAGAACAAAAAAGTTGGGGGACCACTGGGATAAATGATCTGAAAATGAAGGGGGCTGCCCTGTCTATAATGCTGCTGCTCCATGCTTCCTCCCTCAGCAATTTGTTACCCCAGGTTGGGTTGTACCAAATAAAGATGGAACATAAATATAATGAGACATAAATGAATCTCAGAAGGACTCGCTTCTTCCATGCTGCCTGGTTTTTCTTCTCCAGAACTTGTATGCAACCCATCTCTGATTTTTTTTTTCTCCCTCTGATGATCTATTTGCTCCTGATCTTTGCTTGTTTTTGACCCCTGGGAGTTGGGACTTATTGTTTAGCAGAAGGTTGCCTTTCCAGTACCAATTGTCTTATCTTCCTCTTCCTGGGATATCAAGCAGATACAGGTTCTGACAGGTTCTGGAGAATCGGCAGCAGAAATTTTGAATAGTTCGGGAGAACTGGCAAATACCACCTCTGTCTGGCCCCAGAGTGGTGGTGGGAATGGGGTTTTTGCAATATTCCTTATCCCAGGAGTGGGGAGGGAATGGGGGATTTTGCAGTATCCTTCCCGCAGGAGTGGGGAGGGAATGGGGATTTTGCAGTATCCTTCCCCTGCCACGCCCACCAAGCCACATCCACCGAACCGGTAGTAAAAAAAAATTGAATTCCACCACTGCCCAGGATTAAGGCGGGAAGCCAGGTCCTTTTAATATCCTAATAATCAGAACAGAGTTTTTAGCCACACTTTTGCCTTTTTGAGCCAATAATCCACATTTTTAAAATATTATGCATTCAAATGGGGGGCGGAGGTGCATCTCCAACTTCTGATATGTGCCATATGCCCATCAATTTGGCCCAATTGCATCATTCTCTCCGAAGAGGCAGGATTACATTTTACTACCGAGGAAAGGCATTTTAGAAATGTCAACTCTTTCTTTCTTTCCATTCTTCAGGAAAGGCTTATAATCATGACAATGCCATCTGTTAGCGGTTCTTGAGTTCCCCAATAGGTTGTAAAATAAATCCCATTGTGACTGGGGGAAACAAAAAAGAAGAGGGGGGGAGGAGGGGGGAGGAGGCAGAGTTGGAGGGTAGAGGAGGAAGAGGAAGAAGAGGAGGAGGAGGAAGTGGGAAGAGACGGGGAGGGGGAGGGAGAGGAAGAGGACAGGAAGAGGGGGAGAAGGAGTTGGAGGTAGAGGAGGAAGAGGAAATAGAAGAAGAGGAGGAAGAAGTGGGAGGAGGAAGAGGACAGGGGGAGGACAGGAGGAGTTGGAGGTAGAGGAGGAAGAGGAAGTAGAAGAAGAGGAGGGAGGAAAGAGGACAGGGGAGGGGTAGAGGGAGGAGGAGGAGGAGGAGGAAGGTTCCTCATAAATCTGCCTTTCAATGGCCTGGGCTCACATTATTAGAGAAAACATCTGATTGTAGAAGCGTGAGTAACACTAACATTAATGGGCTTTAATACTTTCAGTTAGCGCACTTAAAGTACTAAATTTGTACTTCATAAAATTAGCCGTTTCCTGCATATGAAGCATCTCGAAGTCCCCCCGTCTGGAAAATATGAATCTGTCAGGATGGCATCAACATTCCTGGCCTTTGGCTGGCTACTTCTGCAATCTTTTTGAAGGGCGCAACATGTCACAAGCGACTGAAATATCTTGGAAAAAGGCCAGATGCACAAAGATGCACCAGTTCAATCAGCCCCTGGGTGTTGGTTGTTGTTGTTGTTGTTGGCTGCCTTTTTTTTTTTGGCCTCTATTTTGTTTTTTTACATTTTTTTTACATTTCAGCAGTTGTGTATGTGTGGTAGGATGCCAAGGAACTTACAAGGAAGTTCTGGATTGATGTGGATTTAGATTCCTAGCGATGCATCTGTTTCTAAAGTTTCTAGTCCCTTGTAATTATGATGCTACAGTTGAAAAAAATGGTTAAATTGCAAGAGCCAGAGGGTTAGTAGACATAAAACAACGCTTCCCTTGAGTCAAGTTCAATTCCAGGTGACCGCCTCCATAGATATATCCATTTAATTTTCTGAACAACAAAAGGGAAATTTCTTCCCAG
>JAKOOJ010000022.1:10029717-10152217 GCA_022577455.1 Arizona elegans | reverse complement strand
TCGGACAGCGCTCACTCAATGGCCTTGAAATAGAAATAAGTCCCACTCCTTATAGTCAGCAACGACTAGCAGAGTAAAATCTGCAGGGATTCCTTTATTTTACTTTTTTTTGACCATCCCTACTAATCCAGGAATAGACCTCATTAAAGAGCCGTGGTAGCACGGTGGTTAGAGTGCAGTATTTCAGGCTACTTCTGCTGACTGCCGGTTTACCTGCAATTTGGCAGTTTGAATCTCACCAGGCTCAAGGTTGACTCAGCCTTCCATCCTTCCGAGGTGGGTAAAATGAGGACCCAGATGGTTGGGGGCAATAGGCTGACTCTGTAAACCGCTTAGGGAAGGCTGTAAAAGCACTGTGAAGAGATATATAGGTCTAAGTGCTCTTGCTGATTAGCTGTGACGGCGCAATGGTTAAATGAAGCATTGCAGGCAAACTCTGCCCACTGCCAGGAGTTCAATCTTGACTGGCTCAAGGTTGACTCAGCTTTCCATCCTTCCGAGGTCGGTAAAATGAGGACCCAGATTGTTGGGGGCAATAGGCAGATTCTGTAAAACCGCTTAGAGACAGCTGTAAAGCACTGTGAAGCGGTATATAAGTCTAAGTGCTATTGCCATTGACTCAGCCTTCCTTCCTTCCTCCCTCCCTCCTTTCCTCCCAGTGGTTAGAATGCAGTATTGCAGGATGATTCTGCCCACTGCCAGCAGTTCAATCCTGACCAGCTCAAGGTTGACTCAGCCTTCCATCCTTCTGAGGTCGGTAAAATGAGGACCCAGATTGTTGGGGGCAATGCACTGACTGTAGAGGGGCTGTAAAGCACTGTGAAGCAGTATATAAATCTACATGCTACTGCTATTGCTATTGAGCACATATCTGAATAACCAAGTATCTCCATCCTTCATGTAAATATGGACAAGTGAAGATAAAGAAATCCTTAATCAGAAACTTTGTGGTGGAAAAAATCTCTTCAGGGCAATGCTTTTCAACCTTGACAAATCTAAGAGGTGTGGACATCGGTTTCCAGAATTCCCCAGCAAGCTAAATTAAATTGATTTAATAAATAAGTAAGGACTTCTAGATCTGAATCACACATTTAAATCATAGCTACAGCAATAGCTGCCTTACTAATTGACTTTGGTGGTAGGCTTTTGAATATCCACCCCCTCCCCCCAGAGTTAACTTCTAAGGTGAAAGGAATATGGCTGGGCTAACATACTGTATCTAAATATGTTTATTGTACTGCAGTAAAATAATTCGCTTTTCAGGGAGCAATGAAAATCCAAGTCTTGTGATTTATACATTTTGATTCAGAAATTGGTTCTGATAGTTTTAATGGAAGTGTTCCCCCCACTTCCCCAAAGTAATGGGGTTTTAAATGGCAGCGTCCCTGTCTATGCTTATTATGCTGGATTGCAAAAGTCTTCTTGAGATCACAGTGTTATGATGGATTATTTACAGCTTGCTTCTGGAGTTGTGGGTGCTCCATCGCTGGAGGTCTTAAAAAAAAAGAATGGACAGCCATTTGTCCAGGATGAAATAAGGTCTCCTTATTCCATCTGGAAGGAAGGGGGGGGAAGCAGGGGGGTTGGACTAGAAGACCTCTGATGTCCCTTCCAGCTCAAAGGAGTCTATTCATAAGGCCTGCAATATCCCCTTTGTTAATAGGATTCTGGAGCCATCTGCTGGCTCTTTGAGGAACTGCTGGCTAGCAAATTGCTACAAGACAGTTTCCTTGCAGGGAAAAAATGATTTTCCAAGAGGAAATCAGAAACACCCAACCTTTTCTATTTTATATTATAAATTTTATATTATAAAATTTGGAGTAGACTGTACAAGTGGCTAGAGAATAGAAGCTCAAATAAGAAATAAATGTTCAAAACCATTGACTATATTAGAAAGATAACTGTATACACATATAATCAGAATATATTATATTATTATTACAATATAATTATTATACTATTACTAGAATTGTAAAAATATATGAGAAGGCAAATATTGAATAGTGAATTACAAAAGCAGAACACACATGCTGATATGAAAAGCTGTAAAATTATACTATATTGTTGTTTGTGTATTTTATCTGTTTGTATTTGTATTTTTTCTTTGTATTTTTTCTTTTTTTTCCCTTTTTGTTTTTTTTTACTTGTGATTTTTAAACTTGGAAAATGTTCAATAAAAACTATTTTTAAGATGGATGGATGGAAGAAAGAAAGGAAGGAAGGCAGAAGGAAGGAAGGCAGAAGGAAGGCAGAAGGAAGGAAGGAAGGAAGGAAGGAAGGAAGGAAGGAAGGAAGGAAGGAAGAAGGAAGGAAGGAAGGAAGGAAGGAAGGAAGGAATTATAGTAATTTAGCTCACTAACAAGTGGGCAAGACATGTCTATTAAAGCCTAACATTTATGAAATCCAAATGGGGTTTTACAGATAACATTTCTGTATTTCATGTATTCTGTGCATTTTATACAAGCACAGAATGGAATGGCAACTCACACGCAAGGATTTTAGGTGTCTTCTGCAAACGCAAAATGGCAGATGCGAAATTTGCACACGCACACGCACAGAAGCATAAAGCATTCAGATTTCATCCACGCATCTGTAATCTGCTAAACCAAGGTCCATTAAACCGACGATTTATTGCGCATTCTAAGCATCGGGGTAATTACTGTTCAACTCAAGTTATTGAGATGCATTATGAGCGGCCTGAAACATCATTGTGTTCCAAGTGGGGAACACACTAGTGTATCATCATTAAAAAAAAAATGCTGCTTGTGCCATGGGAGCCAAGGTCACAAAGAATTCCAAGTAGAAAGCTACGTATGGCCCATGGTGGAACCTGACTATTGCATCTCTGCATCGATTTATTGCAGGTGGTGCTTTCGCAGTTGAGAATCCCATGGCCTGATGCCGAGTTTGTCTGTTGTGGCCCGCCAGCGACCAGCGGAGCTGGCATCAGAGACGGACAGTGAGGAGGTTGGGGAGGAACTTGGGCCAGTCCTAGGGGCTGGGAAAAGCTCGGACGAGGGCTGTGCGTCGGAGGAAGAGAGGGAGATAGACAGCAGCAAGGCAGAGGAACAGCTGGAGCCCGTTCCCAGTGTGTGCATGCGCAGAGCTGCCAGAAGACAAGAACAACTCCGAAAGCAGGGTCAACTCGGGAGTAAAGCCACACCTGGGAGGTGATTGGCCCCTCCCATAGGAAACAAGAGGAGCGAATGGGGAGGGGCTTTTGCAGGAAACAATTCTATAAATAAATAACTTTATTGTCATTGTACGTGTATACACAGTATACCCATACAACGAAATTCACTTAACACCCAAAGATCCGGTCCAGCACACATGACAATCCCCAAACACCCACCCACCCAACATAATTCTCCACCCTTAAACCACCCAAACATCCATACAACAGACCAAGTAATGCTGTCCAACAGCTCACGGATGGTGGCCCTTTAGTTCATTGTTGAGTACAATTATAGCTCTGGGATAAAAACTATTCAGAAGACGTGCGGTCCGAGTTTTCATTGTTCTGTATCTTCTGCCAGAAGGCAACAGTCCAAAAAGATTTTAAGCAGGATGGGAAGAGTCTCTGAGAATGTTATGCAACTTTCTCAAACAGCGAGATTCGAAGATGTCGTCCAGGGCTGGTAGCTGGAGCCCGATGATATTCTGGGCAGTTTTAATGATTCTCTGTAGAGCATTTTTGTCCGCTGCAGAGCTGCTCCCATACCATGCAAGAATGCCGTATGTCAGGACACTCTCAATGGTGCTGCGATAGTAGGACAGAAGGAGATGCTGAGATAGATTGATCTTCCTGAGCATTCTCAGGAAGTACAGCCTCTTCTGTGCCTTCTTCACAAGCATGTTAGCATTCATAGTCCATGAGACGTCCTCCGAGATATAAATGCCCTTCATTCGATATAAATGCAATTCATTTGTTCCATGACTCTGAGAGTCTCTGTGCCAAGGTTTGCCTTGTACTGCGTTTGGAAACTAGTTATCTGGCAGCTTTCCAAGCGAGATAAGGTCTGTATTGATAAATATTCCTTTGAAAACCTGTTTGGACAGGCCTTGCTGACTGTGAATGAAAAGAATTTTATTCACATGTAAATAAAAGAGGTTTTGCTGGGACCAAGACTCTGCTTCCTGCTTTTTAAGGCAGCCTAGATCAGAACAGTCTCCATCTGAACTGGTTCCTGGATCTTTCTGGATGAGAAGGAACACGAAAACATAAGCTTGACTCCGCTGCCATCCTTTATGCGGGAGCCCTGGTGGCAGCACAGTGGTTAAAGTGAAATACTGCAGGTTAAACTCTGCCCGCAGTCTGGAGTTCGATCCTGAGGGGGTTCCAGGTTGACTCAACCTTCCATCCTTTCCCAGGCCGGTAAAATAATGATACAGATTGTTGAAGCAATGCACAAGCATTGTTGACATTGTAAACCACACAGAGAGTGCTGTAAAAGCACTATGGGGCAGTATACAGGTAGTCCTCGACTTACAACCATTCATTTAGTGACCGTTCAAAGTTACAGCGTTACTGAAAAAAAGTGACTTATGACCGTTTTTCACACTTACAACCATTACGGCATCCCCAGAGTCACATGACCAAAATCCAGCTGATTGGCAACTGACTCATCTTTATGTTTGCAGTGTCCGGGGGTGGGGGGTGTTTGTCCCGTGATCCCCTTTTACGACCTTCTGATGAGGACAGTCAGAAGGCAGATTCACTCAATGACCATGTTATTGTGAGCCATGGTGGCGCAGTGGTTAGAGTGCAGTACTGCAGGCTACTTCTGCTGCCTGCCGGCTGCCTGCAAGTTGGCAGTTCGAAACTCACCAGGCTCAAGGTTGACTCAGTTTTCTATCCTTCCTGGGTGGGTAAAATGAGGGCCCAGATTGTTGGGGGCAAGAGGCTGACTCTGTAAACCGCTTAGAGAGGGCTGAGAAGCACTGTGAAGTGGTACATAAGTCTAAGTGCTATTGCTATCTTCCTTCCTTCCTTCCTTCCTTCCTTCCTTCCTTCCTTCCTTCCTTCCTTCCTTCCTTCCTTCCTTTCCACTGGTTAGAATGCAGTATTGCAAGCTAACTCTGCCCACAGTCTGGCATTCAATCCTGACTAGCTAAAGATAGACTCAGCCTTCCGTCCTTCCGAAGTGGGTAAAATGAGGACCCAGATTGTTGGAGGTGATAGGCTGACTCTGTAAACCGCTTAGAGAGGGCTGTAAAAGTCCGGTGAAGCATTATATAAGTCTAAGTGCTATTGCTTAGTGCTATTACTAACTTATCGACCACAGTGATTGGCTGTGGCAAGAAAGGTTGTACGATGGGGCCAAACTCACTTAACAAACGACTCACTTAGCAGCAGAAACTTTTGGGCTCAACTGCGGTCGTAAGTCGAGGACTACCGGCATATTAGTCTAAAGTGCTATTGCTACACTCATGTCCTGCCTTTGGATTTGGGTTATTTATTTATTTTTCCCTTGATCTCCTTTGGTGTTTTCCCGCAGTTTTCAGCTCAGTTTAAATTTTCCGCTGGTGGCTGAGTCGGTGGCTTTGAAGATGTAGCCAGAGACGGCCTAACACTCAGCGAGCAGATCAAGCAGGCGAAAGTTGGAAGGCGCCAAAGAGGAGACTTGGCCGAAGTTGACCTGATGGTTGGTGGCGAAGTCAACCCTGGATTAAAACTGATCAAAAGGATCCGATTGAAAATGAACTGCGCGCACACGCATTTATCCTCTCGCTCGTTTCATTTCCAAATATCAAAAGGGACAACGGCTGCCAAATTGCCGCCGCTTTGGTTTCAGATGTCAAAACAACTTAAATTTCTTCGGTCGGCGTAGGAATCCACCAAGAGGGAGAACGTTCTAATCCGAGAGGCGGAAAGCATCGCTGTCAGGCCGTTTTTTTCAGGCCCGTTTTGCAAAAAAAAAAAAAAAGGATGGCCGTATACATGCAGACTGCTTGAAGCCTCCCCGTCCTCTCTCTTTGAAATGACTTTTATTCAGAGATGTTTATGGAGAACGAAGATCCGTCCAAAGAAAAGAGATGTGCGTGGATTGCAAAACCACGTAAAATTTGTTAATGTATTGTAACTGCAATGAAAAGAAGGCCGGGCGAGAAGGAACGGATGGAAACTATTCAAAGAGAGAAACAACCTAGAACAGTGATGTCTAACCTTTTTGCCGTCAGGTGCCAAAAGCGGGGGGAGTGCGAGGGGGTCGTGGGCACGCGTGCCATACCCATAATTCAATGTGCCCCCCCCACGCATGATCCCCTGTGCTCCCCCCGCTTTTGGCACGCGATGGCATGGTGGGGCTGGTTGGCCTGTTTTTCACCCTCCCCAGGCTCCAGAGGATTTCTTGGAGCATGGGGAGGGTGAAAACGGCCTTCCCCACCCCACCCCCAGAGGCCCTCCAGAGGCTGGAAATAGCCTGTTTGCTGAAAATCAGCTGGACAGTGTGCACATGTGTGCTGCAGCTGAGCTAGGGTGCCCAACGCCATGTGCCCAACAATATGGCTCCGCGTGCCACCTGTGGCACGCGTGCCATAGGTTCGCCATCACGGATCTAGAACTAAGGAGGAACTTCCTAACAGTGAGGACAGGTCACCAGTGGAATGGCTTGCCTCCAGAAGTTGTGGGAGGTTCTGAAGGCCCTGGCTGAATCCCCTCTGGCACCACATCTTCTCCAGCCTCCTCATTGTCCGACTCAAGCGCCAACTGCACAGGCTGCTGGCGCAGCACCACACCAACCTCCTCACTGTCGGAATCAGCCACCAGCCTCACAGGCCACTGACGGGCCACAACAGTTTCCCAATTTCTTCTGCGTTGCATTTATTTCAAGCCAAACCGTCTGCCTGGGCAGCACGTGACTTAATTTACACACGAGCAGAAGCAGAAGTTTACTTTCCGCAAGCAAAGTAGCGGAATTCTGGATCTTTCAGATGTTTATTTTAGAATAACACAATAACAAGTGTCTATGGAGAATTCTCAGCCATCCAGGCCATGGTTGTCCCAAAAGGGCTTTTTTTTCCCAAGAGGTAATTGGCCTTTCTGGTTTTTCTTTTGAGACGTTTTGCTTCTCATCCAAGAAGCTTCTTCCGCTCTGAGTGGATGTCCTTCCATTTCCCCACCATCCAGTCAGAGCTGAAGAAGCTTCTTGGATGAGAAGCAAAACCTCTTCGAAGAAAAACCAGAAAGTCCAGTTGCCTCCTGAGAAAAAGAGCACCTTTGGGTCATGGAAAACAGAGTTATTCACTCTCCTTTGCGCCTTGATCTTAGTTCTTTGGACAATTGCTTCTGGGCTTTCTGCCAACCATAGTAAGATTACGATTATTTATTCTTTGGATTCTTGTAGGTTGTTAAGAAAGTTAATTAACAGCCTTTGTTTGGGAAAAAAAACTGATTTAATTTAGTAAACTAAGGTTTGTACAGACTTTGTGTGTGCTGCGTTCTTTGGGGTCCGTAGCTGGGGCAGAACAGAAACTGAAAAGAAGTCACCTACATCCAGCCCAAGATTCCAAGTCACCAACAACCACCCCTCTTTGGACACAACTTCCTTTGTATAGTGACCGTATGGAATACGATGGGGGTTTGTTCAGGCATGGCTTGCTTCCTGTTGATGGAGTGCTGCAGATTTGATTTCTCCAGCTGTTTCCCAGAACCACCGTTTCATGGTTTCCTCCTTCACTTGCTCTTCCTGCTGGTTTCCCACAATCCTGCAGAATACAGGAGCGATCTTACGTACATCTTTTATAACAAAACCACTTCATGCGCGAAGAGGCCATGTGTAAACTTAACCTTAAAATGTACAGGACCTTTTTGTTACTTATTTATCCACTCATTCCTTTATTCAAATTTAATAGTCACCCAGGTTCAAAGGACTTTTCTTTTTCTTTTTTTATTGAAAAAGTTTTTGAATACAAAATCCCCCCCCCCATTTTTCTCCCCCCTCCCCCTAACCCCCCCCCTCACCACCCATCCCCCGTGACTTCTTCACAACAAAGACCTAATTCATAACAGATTATATAATATTTTACCATCCCCTTACTCCCTCCTCTAAGTACTGACCCTTACTTGCTAATAGTATTATTAATATTGTTACTTCCCCCTTTTACCATACATTTCAAAATAACATTCTACTGTAACATGTTATAACTTCTAATTTATAACTTGTAATATTATTGTAACTCCCAATTTAACAATATTCTGCCCTTTTTCTCCTCCTCCATACTTATATCTGTATATTAATACAACATTTCAAAACAACCTTCCACTTTAAAACTATATAATAAATCCTACTTTAACATTTAATCTTTTGTGTATATTAATATAACATTTCAAAGCAGCCTACCCCATAAATCCTAATTTAACATTTATTCAATTCTATCCATTTGCTCCACTCCCCTAAATATATCACTTAAACATCCCTTTTCTTAAACTAAACAATCAGTAAACTAACCTATTTCCACCCACTTTCCTGCAAAATTGCCATGCACAACAATTCTTAATATCTTTAATCCACTGCCCACTCTGCTAATACACACACACACACACACATATGTGTGTGTGTGTGGGGGGGGTAACCTAGCATCCTGGTGCAACAGTTTGTTCAAAATCCTCAGTCATCATCTGCCCCCATCAGTAATGAATATCCTCATATATATATATAAAAGAAAAAAACAACCACCCGAGTGACATTATGATTATATTCCATATAATTGTAATTGTGGCTTTCATCAGGATTATTAATTCCCATCATCCTAATGGGTAACAACCAGATCTTCTGCGTGCCCCAGCGTAGCTCTCTTGCCTTATAGCTCAAGATGAATATAATATATTTATCAATTAAAGGAAGAAGTCCAAAATAGATAATTCAAATCCAACAAATTAAGGCTCTTTTCACATCCCAAAATTACGGCATTGCAGAGGTCTGTCACTCTCCTCAGGATAATATTAACCAATACTTCGCCTCCACTATCTTTTCATATATTCATTCATTTTTTTAAAATAACTGGCTTCACTGTTGCTTAATTTAGAAATTTCTATTTTTGTGAGACCTATTTCTTTTTTTCTTTTCTTTTTGTGTGTTTGATCTCCATCCTGGTTTCCTTTCTATATGTTGTATATCAATTGATCGATTTTCATTCTGCTTTATAACTTGATCTTGTTGGTTTTGCTTTCGTGTCTCATATTTCTTTTTTATCAATTGTGTATCAGCTAATTGGTTTCCATACTTGTCTGTGACTTGATGAATCATCACGTTAGAATCCGATGCCACTTCTCTCGTATTTATAGATAATCCAGCTGAGGTGTCTAAAGAATCCAAAGGCAATTTATCCACAGATGCCTCTATAATTCGATGTTTTCCCTTTATTTCCAATTCCTTCTGCTTATCCTGTATTGTGCCTAGAGATGTTAAGTTCATTTTCAAAAATTTTTGATAAAAGTCTTCCGCTTTTTCAACAGTATTTAGTTGGTATCTTTCTCCTTGATATCTCAATATTATACCAGCTGGAGCATCCCACCTGAATAAAATATTTCTTTTTTTTAACTCAGTCACCAGAAAACCAAATTTCTTCCTTTCCAATAACATCTTAGGCGGGAGCTCTTTGTAAATCCAAATCTTTCTTCCAAACAATTGCAAAGTAGAATTAAAAGAATTTTGCACAATATTATTTCTTATATCTTTATCTGTAAAATAAATCACCACATCTCTAGGCAATTGCCTTTGCTTTGCAATCCAAGAATTTATTCTATAAACTCTGTCAATCCTACAAAATACTTCCTCAGGTTGAACCTTTAAGATCCCAGCCAGAATTTCAGAAGATATTTTCCTTAAATCATCTCTGTCATTTTCCTGCAGTCCTCTGAGTCTAATCGCATATTCAGTAAAATTATGTTGCATCATTAAAACTTCTCTTTCAATCTGTTGTTGTATGTTTTCTGCATTCCAATCTTTTGATCAGCCTCCATTTTAGGTTTTTCTTTTGAGCTATTGTCTTGAGTGTTTGTCAAATCATTTTCAATTTTTTGTATTCTATTATCCAAATTGTCCTCAATTTCTTCCACTTTAGACTCTAATAAGTTAGTATTTGCATCCAACTTAATCATAAATTCTGCAAAACCATTAGCCATTTTTATAATCTTTCGATCCAAAAAATCAAACTTTGATTGCACTTCTTTAATTTCCTGCTTAAATTTTTCAAGGTTCTGATTCACAATCTCATCCCTTCTTACAATCTCCTCCAAAAGAAATTCAATTATATTAAAATCAGTTTTCTGAGACTGGAGATTTAGAACTTGTTCACGTAATTTATTAATGGGGGAATCCCCCCCCCACTGCTTGTTTGTCCGGCTTTGCAAGCTTTAATGCCATATTTCCACACAAACTATTTTAAAAAAAAGAAAAGAGAGGCAAAAAAGAAAAAAAAAAGCTTCTTTCCAACCAAGATCAATATCAGATCTCCAGAAGAACAAAACACAAAAGTAGAGCTTTATCTTCAATTGTAGCCAGAAGTATTTATTCTGCTACTTTGTATCTTAATAGAAAACGGAAGGACTCTCCCTTTCAGCCCCTTCTCAAGCCTCGGCAGTCGCCATTTTTAAAAAATTCTTTTTCTCCTTTTCCTTTTCCTTCTTCAATAATTGTTATAAAATAGATGAAATACTTGCGATTCAGGGTCACAGGTCCAGCTCATATCCTTTTTAATTGTTCTGTTAATTTTTGTAGGCTTGATCTTGTCGCCTAGCTCTGCATAAGCAGAGGTCTCCCAAAGCCCGGAGCGACGGCGAGGGAAATAGGGAGCTTCATCTGCTTCGTCCCCAAAAGTAAAAAAAAAAACTTTTGGGGCTAGGCAGAGAGCTCTACCTGCCCCCGCCGGCTCTCTCTCCATTTCCACATGGAAATGGAGTTTTTTCGAGCCGCCTTTCAGATGTAAAGGCGGCTCTTTACAGGCAATGGGGCAGCGATCCCAAGGGATCGTCTGGCGGCGGCCAGGACTTTTCTTATAAATTGCAATGGCTTCATTATTTATGATTGCCAATAGGCAGTACCACGTAATTATGGGAGTCTCGAGTTCAAACCGATGAAGAGGCCCAGATTCTGATTGGCTGTGAAGCTTTCCAGACCACTGTTCGGGTCAGGAAAACATGCTATAACCATGATTTGTCTAACAAAGATTTAAGGATTAAGGATTAAAGTAGCTATTTCACGCTGAGAGGCTCAAATGACTGACAGCTTGTGGCAAGTTGGGTGGCAAATAAAAGTAATATGTCTATATATATTTACCCATGTAATATGGCTGTAGTATTATCATTTCTTCTTCTTCTTATCTTCCTTACTCCTCCTTTTATTGCTATTATGATGATGGTGATGATTACTCCTTTGCTTTGCATGTACCCTGAGAGCTTCTGCGCCGAAGACAAATTTCTTCTTTGTCTCATCACACTTGGTCAATTTTTTTTCTTTTTATGATCCTGTAATCCCCACCCCCTTTTTTTTTGGAAAAATTGTTTATTTTTAAACAAACAATTCATCATTAATCAATCAGTGTAACATCTGGGTACAATTTTTTTTTGTGTCATCATATTCAACATTTATCATCATTTTCTTAGTACATATTTATCTTTCCTCTTACATTTAAATTTAATGTATTACAACATATTTTTCCTATATTTCTTATTGTTACATTGCCCGTGTCTATATTCAGTCTCTATCCATTGATAAAATTGCCCCCATATGTTGTAATACTCCGATTCTTCCTTCCCTCTAATTGCTAATGTTAATCTACTCATTTCTGCACATTCTAATATTTTCTTAATTAGCTCTCCCCTTGTAGATTTTTTTCTGCTTTCCAATTTTGTGCAAATACTATTCTTGCTGCTGTTATTACATGTATAGTCAAATATATATTTTCTTTACTAAATTTCTCTGGTAAGATACCCAACAGGAAAAGCTCCAGTTTAAGATCAATATGTTGCTGTATCATTTTCTCTAGTCATATTTGAATTTTTGCCCAATAATTTCTCACTTCTGGACATGTCCACCACATGTGATAGTACGATGATCCTGTAATCCCTTTTTATTGGGGTGGAATCAAGACAACTGAATGGAGCTGAGCGTTTACTGGCCGGATGCCCTTCCTGATGCCTATGTGGAGTTCACAGCAGATATTTTCTCTTTGTGCCCTAATAGAGAAATATCTGTTGCTGCCTAGGATTGAACACATACTTATGACGGTTGCATTGTCCCGGAATCATGTGATCCCCCTTTTGTGACCTTCTGACAAGCAAATGAGAAAGCCAGATTCACTTAACAACCATGTTATTAATTTAAGAACTGCAGTGCTTCACTTAACGTATGTGACGAGATACATCGTAAAATGGAGCAAAACTCACTTAACAAAATTCTCACTTAGCAATATAAATTTTGCGCTCAATTCTGGTCGTAGGTTGAGGACTGCCTGTATTCAATTCAATCAATCAATAAAAAAAACTAAATAAAATAACGACTCGATTTGTGTTATATGAAGAGGAAAATCAAATCATGGTATAGTTCTGCACGATGAGTGACCCCAATCAGCAACAGAACTGAAAAGGGGAGGGGTGTTTGGTGTCTTGAATTTTTGGAAGAAAAGAAGTTATATGGCAAATAAATTGTATTTCAAGCTTTTTATTTTATTTACATTTCATGTTTCTAGCTCGCCAATCTCCCCTGAGGAGTTTTCCATGCAATACCTTCAGTTTTTGCCATCTTTCTTTGGAGAAGCATCCGGAGGCAGTTCTGAACATGTCTCTTCCTTGGTTTCTTTCTGGAATTCTCTGGAAGGCTTAGCTGCTCCCTTAGCGCAGTCACTGAGGAGGGGATTCCTTCCATCAGACTCCGTTTTTCCTGTCATCGTGGAAGATTGCTCTCTGTGTTTCAGACTCTGCTTTGTTGTCCTGACATTCAGCTGGTTGGTTCCGTCGGGTTGCTGGGGATTTTGGCTTCTTTTGTTTGGTTCAGGAGCCGGCAACTGAGACATCCGTTTTCGAAAGTTTCGGAGCTGTTGCAGTAGAGAACATTTCCCAGTGCAATTTTTGCTAGGGGAGAGAGAGAGAGAATGCGTTGGTTCATGTAGCCCAGGGGTGTCAAACTTAAGGCCCGGGGGCCACATCTGGCCTGCGGGGTACTTAGATCTGGCCCACAGGGCTGCCCTAGAAACAGCAAAGGAACAGCCCGCAGTGCTTCTGCCAGCAAAAACAGGTTCCCAATCTCTGTTTATTTGCATTATGTAAATGTCTTCTGGGGAGACATTTGTGGAAACAAAAAGGATGGGTGTGTGTGTGTGGGGGGGGGTGTCATACCTTATTTACAGAATCATTTTTATTCTACTTAATCAATGATTCAGAAGAGAGCTGGAAGGGACCTTGGAGGTTTTCTAGCCCAGGGGTCAGCAACCTGTGGCTCTGGAGCTGACTGTGGCTCTTTTACCCCTCTGCTGTGGCTCCCTGTCACTCAAAATATGTGTCACAACCGCCAATGTGTGACACCCGCTGGCATTAGATTTATTGAGCTTTTCAACCTCCGGTAGGCCAGCCATGAATAAATCCAAGGAAAGTTTCAGAAGAAAACAGAACGTTTAATTCAACTACATATGCTAATTTTGTAGCCATTCTAGAAATAGTCAGGCACGGGAAGTGTTTTGTGGCTCCCGGTGTTTTCTTTTCTGTGGGAAATGGGTCCAAATGGCTCTTTGAGTGTTTAAGGTTGCAGACCCCTGTTCTAGCCCAACCCCATGCCCAAGCAGAAGACCCTATATCAGAGGTGTCAAACTCCAAGGCCTGCGGGCTGGATGTGGCCCATGGGGTGCTTAGATCTGGCCTACGGGGCCACCCTGGAAACAGCAAAGGACCAGTACGCAGTGCCTCTGCCAGCAAAAACAGGCTCCCAATCTCCGTTTGCACTGGCAGAGGGTTGCAGGAGGCCGTGGCAGCCAAAAATGGAGCTTGGGAGCCCATTTTCGCTGGCAGAAGCACTCAGGCCACTACAGGCGCCCCCCAACACGAGTGATGTTGAACTGGCTACACCCACTCAGCTCCCTGAGGTCAAACACCACCCTGATGCAGCTCTCAAGGAAATCGAGTTTGACATCCCTGATGTAGCCTGTTGGATTGACGTGTCATGTTCAACAATATCCCTCTCAGCAATGTGGTTTCATTTGCACGTCACACAAAGCTATAGTCTGCAACTTAAGACAACTCTTTAAAAGGGCAAGTAAAAGATTTGATTAAGCCAACTGGAAATGTTTTGGCTGGGCTCACAAACTGCACTCAGCTTGTAAACCTCATCGCAGTTTGTTAAAACAAGCCTTTTCGGCCTAACTCACAAAACGTACTAAGCCTTCAGTCAAGGCTACATTTAATAGCAAATTGGCAACCAGGAAAAATGTAGCATCAGCTGTGGGATATATGGGTGTGTGTATATAAAGTCAACGGACAGGTAGTCCTCGACTTACAACCACAGTTGAGCCAAAGTTTCTGTTGCTTAGCAAGGCAATTTTGTTGAGTTGTGCCCCATTTTACAAGTTTTTTTGTCCTGGTTGTTAAACGAATCACTGCAGTTATTAAGTGCATAATGTGGTCATTAAGCAAATCCAGCTTTCCACATTGACTTTCCTTGTCAGAAGCCAGACTTAGTTGCCATGATGTAAAAAAGATGTGGAGGCTCTAGAAAGAGTGCAGAGAAGAGCAACAAAGATGATTAGGGGACTGGAGGCTAAAACATATGAAGAACGGTTGCAGGAACTGGGTATGTCTAGTTTGATGAAAAGAAGGACTAGGGGAGACATGATAGCAGTCTTCCAATATCTCAGGGGCTGCCACACAGAAGAGGGAGTCAAGCTATTCTCCAAAGCACCTGAGGGCAGGACAAGAAGCAACGGGTGGAAACTCATCAAGGAGAGAAGCAACATAGAACTCAGGAGAAATTTCCTGACAGTTAGAACAATTAATAAGTGGAACAACTTGCCTCTAGAAGTTGTGAATACTCCAACACTGGAAGTTTTTAAGAAGATATTGGATAACCATTTGTCTGAAATGGTATAGGGTTTCCTGCCTAAGCAGGGGGTTGGACTAGAAGACCTCCAAGGTCCCTTCCAACTCTGTTATTCTATTCTATTCTATTCTATTCTATTCTATTCTATTCTATTCTATTCTATTCTATTCTATTCTATTCTATTCCCTTACGATTGCAGAACAGAATTTGTCACTATGATGATAGCCTCATTTATGTCACGAACACAATGACCATCGCTCACCTGTACCGTGATGCCAAAGAGAACTCAGCCATCCTCCCTTCTTCTTCGTTTTGAGTTGTCCCTTTTATATCTTCCTCGTCGTCAGAGGAGCTGTCGCTCAAGCTGAAAAAAACAAAAGGGAAATCTCACTGCTCTGTATCACTACCGCTGGCCACCCAGTAGGACAACAGCTACAGACCTGGTAGGAGTAAGCCTTGAGAAAGCTATGTTTGGCATCGGAGGGAGTGTCCACTCTCAAGTACAAAGTAAATAATCCATTTCTCAAAAGCTTTCATCAGAACGGAGCTTGGCAAAAAGCAGCTATTTTCAGAATTCAAAGGAGCTGCTTTTTAAGTCTTATCTCAAAGAATGTACCCTATAGTTCGTATTTTTTTTTAAAAAAAAACTTTTTCATATTATCTGACATGGAACCTCTGGGAGACGGGCGTAATAGGCCCACCTGCTTTCACATTGCGCTTTTAAGTTCCCCAAAAAGAAAAAGAAGAAATTGTAGCCCATGTTGATCCATTAAAAACAAAACAAAAATCAAAGTTCACAGTTGGGATGGCATCTTTATTAGAATCAATGGAACTGACTCGAAAATGTGCAAACTTTCAGATTCTGCAGAACTTTGTATTAGATCGGATATTACAAAAAGCAGGGGTTGGGAAGAATGAAAATAATCCTCAAGTTAGGCCAGATGTTACAGGCAAATCTTGTGTGGCTCAGACTTAAGTTGGTGTCTGAATACATGTTTCGGGAACAGGCACGATCAATTCAGGTTTTGCCCAAGGTTTAGGGACAAAACAAAAGTTGGATTTGATATCCCATTCCTTTCAATCACTGGGTGGTACTATATAATTTGGTCTCGTTCTCTCCACTTGTACCCTTGATCCTGGGAGATTATGCAACCTAGCATGGATGCATCCTTGGAATATGAGACAATCTGGTCTAGTGGGGAAGGCACCAGTCTAGAAACCAGGGGACTGGGAGTTCTAGTTCTGCCTTAGGCATGAAAGCCAGCTGGGTGACTTTGGACCATTCACCAGGAGGCTGGGAGTCCTAGTCCAGTTTTAGGCATGAAAACCAGTCGAGTGAGGCCAATCACCAGGAGACTGGGAGTTGTAGTCCTGCCTTAGGCATGAAAGCCAGCTGAGTGACTTTGGGCCAATCACTCTCTGCTCACAGGATTGTTGTTGTGGGCAAAACAGGAGGAGGATGCAGTGTTTGATATTTTTGCTGCCTTATTTGTAAAAAATATAAAGGTGGATACAAATAAATAAACAAAAGATGCACCTCATTCTTTTAAATAATAAGTAGTTGTGGTATCTATAGTCTATAAATCTTCTGTCTTCTAATTCCAGGCTATGTATGTATTTTAATCTTGGCTGTTCACCACCCTGAGTCCTTCAGGAGAAGGGTGGTATACAAATTTAATAAACCTAAACCTATTGTTTAGCTCTAGGATTAATGAAAACCACTCAACATACACCTGGCAGGAGTTTAAACTAGATCATTTCAGGGATTCCCTCCAACTCTTTGAATCAATTATTTAACGCTATGAACACAGCAGTGTCATTCACACTTTTTAATGTTTAATTTTCATATCTTCGATATGGGTTCATTCCCCGTGGGCCTCTGCTGCATCAGTTCTCCCTTCTAAATCTTAGCAGTTATGTTATATCAAAACGTAACTTCTTATATTTTTCTTTTTAATCGAGTCTCAATTTAAAAGCAAAGGGATCAAATTTAGGGTTTTGTCCTGGCCAGCTTCGTTTTGAGGGAGAGGTCCCTGTCTCCCCTCCCCCCCGCCCCCGCTGCCCTATGTCACTCGTGGCCAAATGCATCTCTTGCAACTCTGATCTTAGATGAAACAAAAACATCTCCGGGTTCCACAGTTACGTCAAAACGACACACTGCTAATACCTTTGTGTTTCATCAGCCGAAGATTCCGACTTTTGAGATATGGTGTCCCTTAAATCAATATACACCGTTGGGGGCTCTGGAACGCATAAAGCTGCTGGAATCCAACTCAGATCTTTTTTTCTTGGTGCTGGGACAGAAATGTCTCTGAAAGCAGAAAGGACATTCACTTTTTGCAGTATCTATTTTGCAATACTTTCACAATAATGACTTCAATATTTGCGCTGATTTTATTGAGCGCACAAAGCCAAAATAGCCTCTTCCTGTACAATTTTGTTCAGAACTGACCCAGTATAAGCTAGGTTGAAACCTGGATTGAGCTGCTCATTTCCAACCCTTTGGAGTGATGCTGCCAAAGTATCACTCAAGTCCTGGAGAACCGGCAGCAGAAATTTTGAGTAGTTCGGAGAACCGGCAAATACCACCTCTGGCTGGCCCCAGAATGGGGTGGGAATGGAGATTTTGCAATATCCTTCCCCCAGGAGTGGGGAGGGAATGGGGATTTTGCAATATCCTTCCCCCAGGACTGGGGAGGGAATGGGGATTTTGCAGTATCCTTCCCCTGGAGTGGGGAGGGAATTGGGATTTTGCAGTATCCTTCCCCTGGAGTGGGGAGGGGATGGGAATTTTGCAGTATCCTTCCCCTGGAGTGGGGAGGGAATGGGGATTTTGCAGTATTCTTCCCCTACCATACCCACCAAGCCATGCCCACAGAACCAGTAGTAAAAAAATGTGGATTTCATCACTGCACTTAAGGCAGTGGGTCCCAACCTTTTTTTGGCCATGCCCCAGCTAAGCATCTCTAAAATACTGATGCCCCCCCATCCCCCTTGACATAGAATTCTTACTTTACTCAAAAAGCCTAAAAGGCCATTAACTTGATTTAAACAGTTCCAAATGCCCCCATTAAAAATCAAATTGCCCCCTCCCACCATGGGGCATGGGCCCGAGATTGGGAACCATTGATTTAAGGTATTGCTCATAACCTGGGGAAAAAATAAGCTCACTTCCTTGACTTATGACCACAATTAGTCCTTGACTTAGGATCACAATTGAGCCCAACATTTCGGTTGCTACGTGAGACATGTGTTAAGTGAGTTTTGCCTCATTTTACAATCTTTCTTGCCAGAGTTGTTAAGTGAAACTGGCTTCCCCATTGCTTGTTGGACAGTCACAAAAGAGGATCACGTGACCCTGGGACACTGTGATGGCCATAAATATGAGCCAGTTGCCAAGCATCTCAATTTTGATCACATGACCATGGGAATGCTACCATGATCATAAAGTGTGAAAAACGGTCATTAGTCACTTTTTTTTCAGTGCTATAGTAACTTTGAACAGTCCTTAAATGAACTGTTGTAAGTTGAAGACTACCTTTATTGTATAATACTTTTTCACTAACAAGAAACTTTGGGCAGATGCAGTGGTGGGATTCAGCTGGTTCTGTCCGGTTCGGGCGAATCTGTAATGGTGACTGCAGGAGCAAAGAGCGTGCGCGGAAGGTGGTGTGCACGCGCGGAGGAGCTCACATTTGCGAACCAGTAGGGAAGTTAAGTGAATCCAACCTCTGGGCAGATGTAATGATGCTTTCAGTTGAGCTTGTTAGACATAAACGTTGGCAAGATTTATTAGCCCGATATGCCTTGCCCAAATAAGTTCTGAGCCAAAAAAGTAAATTAATCTCTCTTTTATTTATGCATAAGCAAGGAGAAGGCATCTCACTCAAACAGAGAGCAACTTAGAAAGAATCACTTGATATACAGCTCAAACATATTCTGTTTGGAATGAGCCCTTTCATTGGTTAGCTTTATTTGACTCCTCTGTGGTGTAGCTCGTGTGTCATGCAACATTTCGTAGCATCCCATAATATTCTCAGTACGCTCTTGTTAAGACTCTTCGTCGTGTTTAGGAGGCATGCTTTCCATATTACATTGAGGTTCTGAAGTTCAAAACTATGTACAGTCCTTGTCTTTGGCAGGTTTAAACCAGTTCTTATCAGACTCGGCATTCCTCACGGAGACCTCACTTTGTTAATTCAAAGAATTAACATTAAACATTAAACCAGGGGTGTCAAACTCAATTTCATTGAGGACCGCATCAGGGTGGTGTTTGACCTCGGGGGGGCTGGTGGGGGCATAGACAACTCGATGTCACTTGTGTCGAGGGCACCTGGGGTGGCTCGTGCGCTCTGTTAGCAAAAATGGACTCCCGAGCTCCGTTTTTGGCTGTGATGTCCTCCTGCAATCCTCTGCTGCGGCCCTCCCGAGTTCTGTTTTCCAGTGGTGGGATTCAATTTTTTTTACTACCGGTTCTGTGGATGTTGCTTGGTGGGCGTGACTTGGCTTGGTGGCGTGGCAGGGGAAGGATACTGCAAAATCTCCATTCCCACCCCACTCCAGGGGAAGGATACTGCAAAATTTCTATTCCCACCCCACTCCAGGGGAAGGAAACTGTAAATCCCCATTCCCACCCCACTCCAGGGCAAGGAAACTGCAAAATATTCATTCCCACCCCACTCCATGTGAAGGATACTGTAAAATCTCCATTCCCACCCCACTCCATGTGAAGGATACTGTAAAATCTCCATTCCCTCCCCACCCCACTAACCTGCTTTTCAGCTCTGTGTGCAAGGCAACAAAAGAAGACCCAGCTGATCAGCTGGGACTCAAGAAGCAGAGAATAGATGGGGGCGGGGCCAGTCAGAGGTGTTATTTACCGGTTCTCTGAACTACTCAAAATTTCTGCTACCAGTTCTCCAGAACCGTCTGAATACCATCTCTGCTGATTTCGCTGATAAAGGCACTGTGGGCCAGTCCTTTGCGGTTTCCAGGGAGGCCCCAAGGGCCAGATCTAAGCACCCCACAAGCCAGATGCGGCCCACAGTCCTTGAGTTTAACACCCCTGCATTAGACAATGAAAGTCGTAGTTGCTGAAAACATTCCTAAGAGAGGCTCCCCTCTCCTGCTCCATCAAGGCAACAGAAGTGACCTACCTCGCATCTCCCTGGCATTTGTCAAGGGAGGGAGATTTGGGGGGGCGCTTCTGCCAGGGGGAGAAAAATTCCTTCGACTGTTTACGAGACAATTCTTCCAGTTTTGCCATCAGCTTTGATTGGGTCACAGCCTTGAAATGTTCTGGAGGTGGGAAAGAAGAACTACTTAATCTTCCTGGGAAAAGAAATGCCAATATCTTTAGTCTAGCCCATTAGGAAAGCAGTATGGATTATTCGTTTACAGAGCGTTTACAGAGCATTTTTATATCCTTATTTACAGGAAGGTTATTATGACAATCCTATCTCATTTAAATGAAAAAAGAAAGTTATTTTGGAAGAGAGTCATACTTCCTATAAGAGTTGAGAACTGGGGAGAAAAATTATGCAAGTGTTAATAGCTTTCAGATAACTATTGTTTTGCTGTAGAGTCATAAGTAAAATTAAATTGCAGAAGCCAGGTTTCCAAAATCTTTAAACATTTGCAAAATACATAATGCCGGGAATTGCCTCCGCTAAACAGTTGTATTAACAACAGCTTCAGTTCCCATAATCCCTCTCCAGTAAAGTCAGGTTAGCTAAGGTTATGGGAGCTGAAGTTGAATTTCATCTTCAGGGCATCAGATTGGGGGAAGATAAAATAATCAAGAAAAATCGGGATACATTACAGTAGGAAGAACTATTCAAGTATTACCATAACATCTGAACGTTGTGCCCATATGGATATTCAGCTGCATTTCCACCACCTGTTGCAGGTTGAGTTGAGTTCTAATGTTTTGTGAACTCACCATGGCTCAAAGAAGGAGATTCGACTTCCCCTGGCCAGCTTGTGGCCTTGCTTTGCTTTTCTAACTTCTGGAGAACTTTGTCCAGATCCCATTTCTCAATATCCTGGAAGAAGAATTGTTTGTGAATGAATAAAAACTATGGTTGCCAGCAGAGGAGGTATTCAGCCAGTTCAGCCAGATTCAGGTGAACTGGTAGCAAGAATCACGGGTGCCCCCACCCTCCACCCACTGTTGTGACCGAGGCCCAAGTAGTGATTACCAAACACAATTCAGTCCTCAACAAACTTATTTTATTAAAACAGTTGAGAATTAATTCATTCTCACCTTAGTCCAAAACAAAATTCTTCATAACCAGTCCTTATCACCAGCCTTTGATGTGTTTGGCAACCTGTCAAAGGCTTTTCTTGGCAAAACCCGTCACAAAGTTCAAGAGATGCTGACAAGAAGCACTGGAATCAACGTTGCTTTTCTACAAAGAACCCAACGGCTCGTTGCTGCTCTTTTAAGCCTTATGAGAGTGGCCAATCATCTTCTAGCCTTACTCCCGAGTTGTCCCTTTAGTTTTAACTGTTCTTGCTTTCTGGCAGCTCTTTGCATACGTGCACTAGGAACAGGCTCCTCCTGTTCCTCTGCCTCTCTGTTGTCTGCCTCTGGAGGCTACGGAGTCTGCCCATCGCTCCCAGATGGCCCTGGCCCCATCTCTGCCTCCCATGCAGAGCCCTCATCCGGGCCTTTCCCAGACTCCAGGACTGGCCCATATTCTACTTCAGCCTCCTCACTGTGCGACTCCACTGCCAGCTCCTCGGGCTGCTGGCAGACCACAACACTGAGGCTCTATGCCACTCTATTTAAGCATGTTTTTGAGGCCTGGCGCATGTGTGGAAGGCGTGTGTGCGAGCAAAGCACACATGCTCACATTTGTGAACCGGTAGAGAAAGTAAGTTTTAAATTGGAGAAGCCTAAGATAATTTAATTTTGTTTTAATGTATTTTAATATGTGTATTGTGTGTTTTTAATTCTGGCTGTTCACCGCCCCGAGTCCTTCGGGAGAGGAGGCGGTATAAAAATTTAATAAATAATAATAATAATAATAATAATAATAATAATAATAATAATAATAATAATAATAATGTGTCCTGGTTCCCAACACCTTGGATTCAATCGCCAAAAAGTTTCTTCGGAGTACAAATTTGTAATGTTTTGTGACTTTGGTTTAATGTGCCTTTTCCCAAGAAAATGCCCCTATGTTTTCCAAGCTACCTTTTGGAAGTCGAATGCAAAGCACTGCAGAGCCATGATCAGGATCACTTAAAACATAACTTTACAAAATTGTACTGTACATTTGTGGCAAAGAGCTTCTCTGATGCAAGGAAGTATACCGTTTCTACATGAGACATATAATCAATGATAAAAAAAAAAGATTTAACTGCGCGATCGGTAAGTCATGTCTATCTGTAAACCATTATAACTCTTTTTCGTTTTTATTAAGCTTTATAACAGCTTCCCTTTGGGCCACTGCAAGTTGTCCTTGTATCTTAATCCATCCCATTTTATTTTTGGTAAGGGCGACATTAAAAATGTAGCTGTTTTTGCCATCTATATGACACTTTTTATATCCGGAACATGTTCAAAAATCGCCCACTTTGATTGCAGTATAAAATGCGTATGGATCCATCCAAGCTATCAGGCTATTCAACAAGGCTCCGTCTGTATTTCCAAACATTTGCTCCCAAACTATATATTGAAAAAGACAATATAAGTGCCAAGTTTCAAAACACGAACAGTTAGAAATGTGTGTTGCTGTTTCTTTCATATCAGAGCCCCGAGCTTTGTATTATAAACTGACAGCTTCAGGACCACAATAGCAATTGTGCATCATTCTGAAGACATAAACTGCCAATTACCGCTGAATAGCATCACAGTTGCAACAAATATGTAAATTTAAGCCTTTCATTCTGATTCAGACACTGTTGGTGATCAAAGCTAATGTTGTTTCCATTGTAAACTCCCATCTATTTGTTGCCTCTTAAAAGCAGAAACAAAAAAAAGGGCCATTGCATGGTTCTTGGCTGCTGAACCTCCAAGAAATGGAAGACCAGCCTACCCCCCACCCCCCACCCCAAATGAGCTCTGTTCTAAAACAGCAAAAAATTGCTTTGGCCCTTAATCAGATGCTCCAGCTTAATTTGTCACATCAGGCTGGAGCTAACTGTGACTTGGCAAGAGCCCCAGAGATTCACTGACTGCGGAGTGGGGAAGAGGTGAAGATGGCAAATCCATAGAAATGACATTGAAAGCATTTTTTTCAAAAGAAGCATGACAAATTATGCCTAGATCCACTTAGGCTACAGGGTGATGTGCACTGCAACCCTTCAATAAATTTATTATGTCCAAGAAATGTTCAGGAAATGGGATAGGCTCATGAGCTCTGAAACAGGACTGTTCACAGTTCAGAAGTAGAACATAGCTTTGCTAGAGTTAGGTCAAAGGAAAGTTCCAGCTTTGGGGCATGTTTGGAGCTTTTGAGAACCTGGCTTGGTCACTCACATTTCTCCTCATGCATAAAGAAATATATTACATTGCTCTGCTAGTACATACCGTATTTTTCGGAGTATAAGACACTCCGGACTATAAGACGCACCTACCTTTTTTGGGGAGGAAAACAAGAAAAAAAATCTGCCTCTGCCTCCCAGCAATTTGCCTCCTTGCAGCAAACAGCAAACAGCCTGTTTCATTTTCATTTTCAGCACAGCTGGATTAGCACAAGAAAAAAAAATCTGCCTCTGCCTCCCAGCAATTTGCCTCCTTGCAGCAAACAGCCCATTTCAGCTTCAGCACAACCTGATTAGCACAAGCAGCTGATTGTCGGTTGAATCCGCCTCCCAAAGATCAGCTGTTTCAGGATGCAGGGATTGCCATAGCCTATTGCTGCCTCCGCGCGACCCATTTTCCGGGTGGGCGGCGGGTGGGCGGGGCTACATTCGGTGTATGAGACGTATCCAAATTTTCACCCTCTTTTAGGGAGGAAAAAAGTGCGTTTTATACTCCAAAAAATACGGTAGGTACATTCATGCCTTGCAATGAATAGGCACCTCGGACATTGTGCCATCACCATCTCGACTTCAACTGCCAAAGACTTATAAAACTAAACCAGGGATGAGCAACTGTGGCCCCTTTATGACTTGTGGACTTCAACTTTGACTGAGCATGGCTGGTTCAGGAATTCGGGGAGTTGAAGTTCAGAGATTGTAAAGGAGCCATAGTTGCCCACCCCTAGAATAGACCATCTAGCTTGGTCCTATTGTTCCCTAGTTAGCGAACCGTGGTGGCGCAGTGGTTAGAATGCAATATAGCAGGCTAACTCAGCCGACTGCCAGGAGTTCGATCCTGACTGGCTCAAGGTTGACTCAGCCTTCCATCCTTCCGAGGTGGGTAAAATGAGGACCTAGATGGTTGGGGGCAAATCGGCTGACTCCGTAAACCATTTAGAGAGGCTGTAAAGCACTGTGAAGCGGTATATAAGTCTAAGTGCTCTTACTAGTGGCATTCCTTAGTATTTCCACAAAGAATGTTTCTAGTCCTCCCTAGAGATGCTGAGAACTTAACTAACATGTTAGCACATAACCGCAGAAATAGTGTGACAATAGTAACTTTGAGGACCAGTCCTAAGTCACTTTTTTCAGCACCATAATACCAAATTGTTGTTAAACGAATGGTCATAAGTCAAGGACCACCTATACAGAGGCAGAAAAGATCCTATTCCGATCCCTACCTTGAAGCGAAATAGTGTCAGTTCCTGGGGATGTTCAGCTGAGACAATTGCCTCTTCTTTTTTGACCTCTGCCGGTCTTTCTTCGTTGTTTTTATTTTGGGGTTCTGGATAGCCTGAGTCAGGAAGAGGTCTCAATGGTGCTTTGGAAAGGATCTTGGTTTCTATGAGCTGCCTCCGTTCTTCCTGACTACCATCCCACACTTTTCCAGTGATGACACTTGAAATACCCTCAGCCAACTGTTGCTCGTTGATAGAGAATTCCAAAGAACTGATGGCATCTGGCCTTGGCTCTTCTTCATTTTGGGATCGGAGGTCAAGCAAGAGACCCCCTCTAGATTCAGACGGATGGACCCGCTCATTCTGAAAAGCTGAACTTCTCAGATGTTCGCTCCAGATCTCCTGGGGATGTCTCATGAAGGAAAAGCTTTCCTGAAAGTTCAGAAGAAACACCAGTTACCTTTGCCATAAACAATACAACTACTCCTCGATTTATGAGATTAAAAAGAGCCGAGGTGGCACAGTGGTTAGAGTGCAGTACTGCAGGCTATTTCAGCTGACTGCTAGCTGCAGTTCAGATCGAATCTCACCAGGCTCAAGGTTGACTCAGCCTTCCATCCTTAAAATGAGGATCCAGATTGTTGGGGGCCAATAGGCTGACTCTGTAAACCGCTTAGAGAGGGCTGTGAAGCACTGTGAAGTGGTAGATGAGTCTAAGTGCTATTACTATTAAGCAGGACCAGAATCTCCTTGGCTAAAGCAAGGCGAGTAAGTGACTCACACCCGATTGCGCAACCTTGGTTGTTAAGTGAATCCTTGAAGTGTTAAAGTGAATTGTGCAGTTGTTGAGCCAATCCGGCTTCCTCCATTGACTTTGCTTGCCTGAAAGCCAGCTGGGAAGGTCACAAACGGAATGTGTCAACCTGCAAAACAACTTCAACTGAAGCTGTGCTTACTTCTGCTTCGTTTTTTGGGTTGCCATTCAAGGGTGGGAGAAGGAAGGAATTTAGGAAGGTGGTGCCTCAGATGGCTAATTGTAACATCTACCCGCCGGCGTGTGAACCAAGGTAATGTCAACGGACACCTATTGAAGTGGGGGAGGGGGGGAGCCTACAGCTGGACTGATTGGCCAATGTGACCTGAGAGACCTGGGGTGGGGTGGGGAAATCCTATTCTTTTAACTATTCCTATGTGCAGGAATAATTTAGAGCTAGCTTCACGTTTCTAAGTGCCGATATGATGTACTCAATAAAGGGTTTCTTGAACCTGAATGAAGTGTCAGAGCCCTGACTTCCTGGAGTTCATTACTTGGAACGATGACGTGGTAATAATGTGACTCTGGGAGGCTGCAACCGTCATACATACATGACAGTTGCCAAGCGCCTGAATTTTGATCCTGTGACCGCGGTAATGTTGCGATGGACATACAGTAAATGTGAGGGCTGGTGGTAAATCGCTTTTGTTTGATACTGTTTAATTTCAAATGGTTGTAAATTGAGGACTACCTGTAACATGCCTTTGAAAAACGTAACAGGTTGAGACAAAAACTTTGTGCCCAATCGTTGTATGTATGTGTGTGTGTGTGTGTGTGTCCCAGTTGCAATGTATGGGTATGAAAGTTGGACCACAAGGAAGGCCGAGCGCCAAAGAATGGAGGCCTTTGAACTCTGGTGCTGGAGAAGACTCCTGAGAGTCCCTTGGACTGTAAGGCAATCCAACCGGTCAGTCCTAGAGGAGATCAACCCTTAGAAGGCCAGATCCTGAAGAGGAAACTCAAATACTTTGGCCACCTAATGAGAGGGAAGGACTCCCTGGAGAAGAGCCTAATGCTGGGAACAATTGAGGGCAAAAGAAGGGGACGGCAGAGAACGAGGTGGCTGGATGGAGTCACGGAAGCAGTCGGTGTGAGCTTAAATGGTCTCTGGGGGATGGTAGAGGACAGGAAGGCCTGGAGGAACGTTGTCCATGGGGTCTTGATGGGTCGGACATGACTTCATTATGCCACATGCAGTGACAATGCTTGTACAACAACTTAATTGGGTAAGTTAAAGATCTACCAGCTGCATTTGCACAGTATGTAATGCTTGGGTGCTGTTACCCTTGGTTACTTTTGTCGTTGTGATTAGCGCATTATGCAAAACCAGCCCATTTGTTAGTTTGTGTCTCAGTGTTCTGTGCTTATCTAGAAAATGATCAAACATAGTAAGTAGAGCAAGTTTTGAAACTGCAGCCAAGGAATTTTGTACAAAACTTCAGTCAGGGGAGTTCAAACTCAAAAAAGCTCTCTTATTTAAGGCTTTAACAACTTCCTGGTTTGCCCCAACTAAGCCATATTCATTCTAGGTTTAAATACAACCAGACAGAATAAATAGATAATTAGAATCAGTGACCTGCAAGTATGATTCTTCCTGTGGAAGATCTTCTAATTCTTCCGTCAGGTCAGGAATCAAGTTGGACTGATCTCGTTGGAAGAGAAAAAGCTCTCCATCTTCATCACTATCATCCTGTCATGTAAGAAGTAGAAACTGGATGAAATTTGTTAAAAGGCAACAATAGAAAATGACACTGACAGCTGCCTATTGTTTCATTTGGGGACATCATAAATCTCAGCATAAAATTGCAGACGTCAACTCATTTACTTGGAAGAGGTAGTAGAACATAAACATAAAATCATAGAGTTGGAAGGGACCTTGGAGGTCTTCTAGTCCAACCGCCTACTCAGCAGGAAACCATATAGTGGGATGTCCAACCTTGGCAACTTTTAAGAGCTGTGGATTTCAACTCCCAGAATTCTCCAGCCAGCCATGGGAAATTGTGGGCTTTGAAGTCCACAAGTCTTAAAAGTTGCCAAGGTAGGATACCATTGCCCTATATCATTCCAGACAAATGGCTGTCTAGTCTCTTCTTGAAAACGTCCGGTGATGGAGCACCCACAATTTCTGGAGTTAAACCACAATCTCAGCATCTATAGCATTCCACTAGAAAGGACCTTTACAAATAAAATAGGACTGTACAAATCACAGCAGAGAATACAGAGCTGTCTGGCCACATTATTTTTTTTAAAAAGAAATATTTTTATGGATGTATGCCCCTGGGACAAAACATTAAACTTTTACAATACAGGGCCTCAATTTGAGTTTCTATGAGTATGATAGCCTGCCTTGCAGAGGAAGACAGCTGCTTCATCTATGAACGAATGAAAGAATAAATGAATGAGCTGGAAGGGACCTTGGAGGTCTTCTAGTCCAGCCCCCTGCTCAAGCAGGAGAACCTATACTATTTCAGATAAGAGACTGTCTAGTCTCTTCTTAAAAATATCTAATTCCCCTCGCTTTTGTCTTGGAACGGGGAACACAATCTTGAAAAATGCTTCGCTAATCATTCTGCAAAACTTCACCTCTTGGATGAATAAATTCCTCCGACCTGATCAGAGTCACTTAAGTGAGATGGGAAGTGGAGAAATTTGATAAGTGCATTAATACAAACAAGTGAAACCAAACAGAAGTGGGATTACCAGGGATACATCAGAGTCCATCGAAGGAATCTGATCTCTTACTGCAGACAGGAGGGATCCCCACCGGAAAGGAGTGCCATGAAAATCAGGGGAACCCCCCGTTTCCTGGTTTCCGTCCCCTGATGCCATCTGAAAAGGAACCGGGCTTCTCGGTGAGAAAGGATTCAGTGCATGGCACAAAAGACACAAAGGAAAAACTGAAAGAAAAAAAAATCAACATCCATCCAAATGGAGAATTTGCTGTTTGATACAGGGGATTCTACAGGGTTCTTTGGCCAGTCTTGACCCTTGACCCTCAAGGACCACACAGGCAATTTGTTTCAGCTGCATCAATTAAATATTTCTTTCAGTTCCATCAATTAAATATTTTTCAGTCACGTGAATTAAATATTTCTTTCCATTACATCATTTAAATATTTCTTTATGTGAATTAAATATTTCTTTCAGTCACGTGAATTAAATATTTCTTTCAGTTACATCAATTAAATATTTTTCAGTCACGTGAATTAAATATTTCTTTCCATTACATCATTTAAATATTTCTTTATGTGAATTAAATATTTCTTTCAGTCACGTGAATTAAATATTTCTTTCAGTTACGTGAATTAAATATTTCTTTCAGTTACATCAATTAAACATTTCTTTATTATGTGAATTAAATATTTCTTTCAGTCACGTGAATTAAATATTTCTTTCAGTCACGTGAATTAAATATTTCTTTCAGTCACGTGAATTAAGTATTTCTTTCCATTACATCATTTAAATATTTCTTTATGTGAATTAAATATTTCTTTCAGTCACGTGAATTAAATATTTCTTTCAGTTCCATCATTTAAATATTTCTTTCAGTCACGTGAATTAAGAATTTCTTTCAATTACATCATTTAAATATTTCCTTCAGTTACATCACTTAAAAGGGGGAAGAAAACAGTTGGAACCAATGAAGCAGGAATGAGATACAGGGAGGAAGAGAGACTGGTCACTATGGCAACTGTCTATCAATTAGCCCCGCCTCCTAGCAACGGGGCCAACTTTCGGTGCGTCCATAGCAACCAGAGGCGGCAGTCTCTGTCCGGTTGAATACCGCTTCGGTGTTAGGCCACCGGCATAGCCCAGCCGCTTTCACGACCCCTTCCTCGCCACAGGGGAGGAACCGCACAACGTCCGCGAACCGCAACCGCCGCTAACTCCGAACCGCATTTCAAACGGCGTGCGTTTCCCGGTTTTGGCTCCACCCACCGGGAGGTCCTGGCAGGACAGCAACATCCATTTAGCGTGACCTCCCTTCCCTGCTTGGAAATGACGAGCCAATAAAATATTAAATGCTTGACAGGGGTCGGATCCAGGCGAGGAAGGACAACCCTCTGTTTTTTCTTTCTTCTCCTCCTCGTTTCATTAAACGGTCGTTTTTCCTGTCATCTTTCCAGACCTGGCGAGACTCAAGACAGAGGTTGTTTTCTCTCCCCCGCTCTGCTTTTCGTAGGGCGTTCATTGGCTGACTCGGCTCGGGAGGCGGGTAGGTAGCGCGAGCCCAGCTTCTCATTGGTTGGTTGGCCCCCGGCGACGGATAACGGACGTAACGGAGGACGAGTAGCCAGAAGAAGGAGGCGGGAGAAGAGAAGTTAGGTCAGAAGGGCGGGGACGAGAGCGAGCGAGGCCTGCAGACCCGGCTGACAGTCTTGGTTTCGTTGCCGCTCGTTCGCCGGAGAGCCGGGTAGGTGAAGCGCGTACGGTGGCCGCGAGGGGAAAAACTGCGCTAACCGGGAGTCCATCCCACACACAAGGCCTGGCCGCGTTTTGGCGGGGCCGCTTGAGAAACGAATGGGCGTTTGTGACCGGTGTCACAGGAGTTGGTTAGAATAGTTAGAATAGAATAGGAATAGGAATAGAAATGAATAGAACAGAACAGAACAGAACAGTTGGAAGGGACCTTGGAGGTCATCTAGTCCAACCCCCTGCTTAGGCAGGAAACCCTCCACCACTTCAGACAAATGGTTATCCAACGTCTTCTTAAAATTTTCCAGTATTGGCGCATTCACAACTTCTGGTGGCAAGCTGTTCCATTGGCTAATCGTCAGGAATTTCCTCCTTAGTTCTAGGTTGCTTCTCTCCTTGCTTAGTTTCCACCCATGGCTTCTTGTCCTGCCCTCAGGTGCTTTGGAGAATAGCTTGACTCCCTCTTCTTTGTGACAACCATTTAGATAGGAGCCAGCCGTGTGCTGCAGCTGCAAAAAAAGCCAACACAGTTCTAGGCTGCATAAACAGAGGGATAGAATCAAGATCACGTGAAGTGTTAATACCACTTTATAAGGCCCTGGTAAGGCCACACTTGGAATCCTGCATCCAGTTTTGGTCTCCACGATGTAAAAAGGATGTGGAGACTCTAGAATGAGTGCAGGGAAGAACAACAAAGAGGATTAGGGGACTGGAGGCTAAAACATATGAAGAACAGTTGCAGGAACTGGGTGTGTCTAGTTTAATGAAAAGAAGGACTAGGGGAGACATGATAGCATCTTCCAATATCTCAGGGCCTGCCATAAAGAAGAGGGAGTCAAGCGATTCTCCAGAGCCCTGAGGGTAAGATAAGAAGCAATGGGTGGAAACTAATCAAGGAAAGAAGCAACTTAGAACTAAGGAGAAATTTCCTGACAGTGAGAACAATTTGCCTCCAGAAGTTGTGAATGCTCCAACACTGGAAGTTTTTAAGAAGAAATTGGATTACCATCTGTCTGAAGTGGTGTAGGGTTTCCTGTCTAAGGAGGGGTTTGGACTAGAAGACCTCCAAGGTCCCTTCCAACTCTGCTACTCTATTCTATTCTACTTGTAACATTATAATAAATATTGAATGTGGAATAACAGTACTACTGTTTTGTCTGGATTAATTTCACCCCTGTGATTGTTGGCACCTGGATTAATTTCAGCCCCGCGATCGTTAGCGCCCTGCTATCGCATTTCCAGTAGATCGGCAAAATTAAAGAATTCAAGGAACGTCTAAGCTTCTGAGGGCAGAATGTCGGAACTGAGCGACGAAGCCAGCGAGACGGAGCTCTTGAATCGCAGCCTAACCATGTGGCACGGAGAAGGCCAGGCGGCCAACCAACAAGAATTAGACATACCTTTGGACCTTCACACAGCAGCTTCCATAGGCCAGTATGAAGTGGTAAAGGACAGTATTGAACGGTAAGTGGGATGGAGCGTAGTCTGGATTCCCAGGAGGGAGAGGCTGCATTCCAGAGGAGCAAGAGACAACTCGGTGCAGAGAGTTGGTGTGAGAGAAAGAGGGTGAAGACACGCCTCTCTAATAGTTTCCAGAGTATATGCTTGATGTGGGTGGTAGCACGCTTTAGTTCAGCAAGATTCAATCTATAGGTGAGAAACAATAAAAAAATCTACTTGGAAGCATCACAACCTGTCTGCCTTGGTTTTTGGAGCCTGACAGTAAGAGAATAGCTAATAGGAGCATCCTACTGTGAGTAATTTGATGAAAGTCAATAATAGGGATGGGGTTTTTTTTAACATTACAAAATGTTACACATCCAGTCTAAAATGGGAGACTATGCTGCCACCTCATTTGCCTGCATTACCCCATTTTGATCATTCAGAATAGCCAGTTTGGTCTAGTGGTTAAGGTATCAGGCTAGAAACTGGGAGAAAGTGAATTCTAGACCCACCTTAGGCTGGGTGATTTTGAGCCAATCACCAGGAAACGGTGAGTTCTAGTCCTGCCTTAGGCATGAAAGCTAACTGGGTGACTTTGAACCAGTCATTCTCTCTCAGCCCAACTCAGCTCACAGGGTTGTTGTAGGGAAAGAGTATTAAACATGTTTGCCACCTTGATTTGTTTTTTTAAAAATAATAAAGGCAGGATATAAATAAATGAAATAATTCTGTGCTATGTGTAAATTAGTGGCAGCCCAAAGCATGCCTTCAAGAAAACCAGAGGAAATGCTGAGAGTAGCGTACAGTATTTTACAAACATAAGAAGAGCATTTCCAGGCCCATCTCGCCCAAAAGTTTGTTTCCATGGCAACTGATCCCATGTCAAAATTAAGCCGATGTGCACAGTTTGGGCCCCTTTCTCTCATCTTCTGCAGCAAGCCATCTTGAGAAGTTTGGTCCCAATGGGCAAAAGGAATGCGGTGAGATTAAAAGGATTTTGAAAACACTCGTTTTTAAGCCAGAGAAACCGTTCAAGTTTCTGACCTGAACAGCAATGGCTTGCAGTCTTCCACCTTGGGGGAAATCTCACATGCTGTGTACCCTTCCAGAGGGGAGAAGGACTTGGATCAGAAGAACTGTGGTGGTTGGACTCCGCTGATGTACGCCTCCTACATCGGTTATGACACCATTGTCCGCATGCTGCTACAAGCCGGAGCAAACGTGAATATGTCCACCCCAGAAGGACAGACTCCGCTGATGTTGGCAGCCAGCTGTGGGAATGAATGTGCAGCTTCCTTTTTGCTTCAGGTGGGTGAGCTTTAGGACGGCTGTCAAAATATTAAATCAGTCACGCTGTTTAAATAGGGCAAGTGCCACTTCTGGTTAGTTTTTCGTTTTGTTATAGCCAGCACAGTTTTAAGAATCAAGGTCAAATGCACTGCACACCAGAACAACTAGACACAAGGACAGTTTTTTCCCCGCCTGCCATCACTGCTAAACAACTAATTCCCACAACACTGTCAAACTATTTACTAAGACTGTATTACTATTACTGTTCTCATCCTTCCTATTAGCCAATCTCTCCTACTAATGACTATAACCCTGTTGCTTTTATCTTTAGGATTATATTGTTTTATTTAGTTTCCTAGTATGATTTTGATTGCTTATTTAGTACCCACTAAGTGTTGTATCTTATGATTCTTGATGAATGTATTTTTTATGTATACTGAGAGCTTATGCACCGTTGATCCCCACTGCCCGGAACCGGCAGAAAATGGGGCGCGCAGAGGCTAAAAACGGAGGCGGCAATAGGCTATGGCAATAGGCCCTGCAGCCTGAAACAGCTGATCCTCGAATCCAACCGACAGCCAGCTGCTTGTGCTAATCAGGCTGTGCTGAAGCTGAAACGGGCTGTTTGCTGCAAGGAGGCAAATTGTTGGGAGGCAGAGGCGGATTTTTTTTCTTGTTTTCTTCCCCAAAAATGGTAGATGCATCTTATAGTCTGGGGCGTCTAATACACCGAAAAATGCAGTACCTACTTTTCAGGGAGGTGATCGTGGGGATGTATTATAATGAATGTTCCCTTTCTCTGAAGCAAGGTGCAGAGTTGGAGATGAAAGACATCCATGGTTGGACTGCCCTCTTTCATTGCACCAGTGCTGGCCACCAACAGATGGTGAAGTTCTTACTAGACAGTGGAGCCAATGCCAACTGCAGGTAGGAGGAAATGGCTAAATATAATACAGCTCATCCTCAACTTACAACAGTTTCAAACAATTAGTCCCTCTTAATAATTTAAACAATACAGCTTGCATCTACATCTCTTCGTCTTCCAGCTGTATTGTTTAGAATACAATAACAGAGTTGGAAGGGACCTTGGAGGTCTTCTAGTCCAACCCCCTGCTTAGCAGGAAACCCTACACCACTTCAGACAAATGGTCATCCAACCTCTTCTTAAAAAATTCCAGCGTTGGAGCCTTCACAACTTCTGGAGGCAAGTTGTTCCACTGATGAATTGTTCTAACTGTCAGGAAATTTCTCCTTAGTTCTAAGTTGCTTCTCTCCTTGATTAGTTTCCACCCGTTGCTTCTTGTCCTGCCCTCAGGTGCTTTGGAGAATAGCTTGACTCCTTCTTCTTTATGGCAGCCTCTGAGATATCAGAACACATGCTATCATTTAAATACCAACAGTTTGTTTAGTGACCATTCAAAGCTACCAAGGCACTGAAAAAAGTGACTTATGACCATTTTTCACCCTTACAACCGTTGCGGCATCCCCATGGTCACGTGATCAAGATTCAGAGGCTTGGCAACCGACTTATAATTTGTGACAGCTGCAGTGTCTTGTGGTCAGTACAATCCCCTTTTGCAACCATCTGACAAGCAAAGTCAGTAGGGAAGCGAGAGTCACTTAACAACCATGTTACTAACGTAACATCTGCAGTGATTCACTTAACAAATGTGCCAAGGAAGGTTGTAAAACGGAGCAAAATTCACTTAACAAACGTCTCGCTTAGCAACAAAAATATTGGGCTCCGTTGTGGTTTTATGTCGAGGACTACGTGTAATTTTAAGGCGTGCAAATCTGGCTACTGTAGCCTAAGGCTGCGGCATCTAGAAAGGAACAAGTCTGATCGCTTGATTTATAATCAACTAATCTCGAATATAAATGGCCATGCTAGCTGACCTTACAGAACTCCCAACAGACAGTTTGGAGTACCAGTTAAAGTACTGGGTTAGAAATTGGGAGACCATGAATTCATGGCTCTGGCCTCCCAGAGCCATGAAAACCAGGCGGACGATTTTGGATTAGTCATGCTCTTTCCACGTTACAATCCACGTTACAAAGATGGGGGAGGGGGAAAATGGGAGGTGGGAACAATATATCTACCATCTTGAGCTGTATAAAATAGACATAAATCTAATAATAAACAAATTCAATCCCATAGCTACTGACTCAGAAAGACTTGGTAAACTGGGACTGTGCCTCCTGTTTTTCACGGAGGCCATTAGAGAATGCTTTGAAGAAGAGTAAATTTTCATGGTTGCCAACTCCTTATTTATTTATTTATTTATTTATTTATTTATTTATTTTTCATATTCGTATACCGCCCTACTCCCGAAGGACTCAGGGCGGTGAACAGCCATAATAATTACAAATACATATAGAAGTTAAAAACTATTAAAAAACAGATTAAGTAATTTGGCTCAAAGATTAAAACATCCAAATTTATCTAAAAGAAGTCTAAAACCTGATTTAAAAGCCAATTTAAAAGCCAATTTAAAAGGGAGAGTTAGGCCAGACCAGCTTGTTGGAATAGAAACGTTTTCAGGGCACGGCGGAATATGCGTAAGTCTTGGATGTTTCGTAACTCCGGGGGAAGCCCGTTCCAGATGGTAGGTGCCCCCACAGAAAAGGCTCTCCCCCTGGGGGCCGTCAGTCGACATTGTTTGGCCGACGGCACCCTGAGGAGCCCTCTCTATGGGAGCGAACTGGTCAGTGAGAGGCTATTGGTGGCAGGAGGCGGTCTCGTAAGTACCCTGGTCCTGAGCCATGGAGCGCTCTAAAGATAGTAACCAAAACCTTGAAGCGCACCCGGAAGACCACTGGGAGCCAGTGCAGCTTGCACAGGAGGGGGGTTACATGAGAGCGCCACATTGCTCCCATTACCACCCGCGCGGCCGCATTCTGGACCAATTGGAGCCTTCGGGTGCTTCTCAAGGGGAGCCCCATGTAGAGAGCATTACAATAATCCAGGCGTGAGGTGACAAGGGCGTGAGTGACCGTGCGCAACGAGTCCCGATCCAGAAAGGGACGCAACTGGCGAATCAGGCGAACCTGATAAAAAGTCCTCCTGGCCACGGCCGTCATATGCTCTTCTAAAGACAGCCGCGAGTCCAGGAGGATGCCCAAGTTGCGAACCCCATCTGTGGGGGCCAACGACTCGCCCCCAATAGTCAGAGATGGCGCCAACTGACTATATCGGGACGACGGAAACCACAGCCACTCGGTCTTGGATGGGTTGAGTCTGAGTTTGTTCCTCCCCATCCAGATCCGTACGGCCTCCAGGCACCGGGACATCACCTCGAGGGCATCATTGGGGTGGTCTGGGGTGGAGATGTACAGCTGGGTGTCATCAGCGTACTGATGGTACTTCACCCCAAAACCACGGATGATCTCACCCAGCGGCTTCACATAAATGTTGAAGAGAAGGGGCGAGAGGACCGATCCTTGTGGCACCCCACATATAAGGGGCCTCGGGGTCGACCTCTGCCCCCCTTAGCTCAGTTACTGTTCCAAAGTCGCCCAGTTGGGCTGATCGACTTGATAGAAGTTATTTTGGGAGCTGGGTGAAATTAAGAGCAGAATCCAGATCCTTAAATAAACATGGTTTACCTTGGAATGTGAGGTCACATGAAATTAATCTGTGTTTTTGGATAATTCCCTGTTCTCTTAATTCTATGCATTTGTAACCAGCGTGACTTTGCCTTATTGTTAATCATGCCAATTTTGACTTGAATCTTCCATACGTTTCAATTTTCTCTTATGCCAGAGAACCCCTTTGTGGATACTCTGCTCTGATGGAAGCAGCGGCTTCTGGTCATGAGATCATCGTCCAGTATCTTCTCAACCATGTGAGTGACCATTGATTTCCAGGAAGGTCAAAAACACCATGCCTCTTTTTAAACAGTGGTGTATATATCATGCTCAGCCATAATACACTGCTCTGTTTTTGGCCGAGCACGGCGTATCAATAAAGCTGATATATGTTGTTGTTAGTTGCGAAATCGTATTTGACCCATCGCGACCCTGTGGACAACATTCCTCTAGACCTTCCTGTCCTCTAGCATCCTCTGGAGTCCATTTAAGCTCATGCCTACTGCTTCAGTGACTCCATCCAGCCACCTCGTTCTCTATTGTCCCCTTCTTCTTTTGCCCTCAGTCATTCCCAGCATTAGGCTCTTCTCCAGGGAGTCCTTCCTTCTCATTAGGTGACCAAAGTATTTGAGTTTAATCTTCAGGATCTGGCCTTCTAAAGAGCAGTCAGGGTTAATCTCCTGTAGGACTGACCGGTTGGATCGCCTTGCAGTCCAAGGGACTCACAGGAGTCTTCTCCAGCACCAGAGTTCAAAGGCCTCCATTCTTTGGCGCTCAGTCTTCCTTATGGTCCAACTTTCACAGCCATCCATTTCAACTGGGAAAACCTTCGCCTTGACTATACACACTTTTGTTGGCAGGGAGATGTCTCTGATTTTTAGTATGCTATCTAGATTTGCCATAGCTTTCCTCCCCAGGAGCAAGTGTCTTTTAATTTCAACAAGCTGATATAACTTAGGCTAATTTTCCACAAGCTTTTCACCATTAATCCCCTGTGACTGCAATAGGAACATGGGTGCACAAAAGCTTTTCATTAGGAGCTGCCCAGTGATTGCAAATGTTTCAAATTTCTGCGAGTTCATTTTTACTGGACAGATTGAGTGAAAGGTAGTGTCTTCTCACAGGGTGTGAAAGTGGACATACGGGACAGCACGGGGGCCACCGCACGGACTTTGGCCATGAAATACGGACACATGAAGATTGTGGGGCTGATAGACTTGCATACGGCTCCCGTGCCCAAAGTCTTGCGCAGAGGCACAGGTGAGTAAAAGGCTATAACATTGTGTGGAAAAAGGATCTGATTGAAATGCGAGCCCAGATTGATGCGGACAATGGAAATCTATCCTTTGAGCTAGGCCCAGTCAGGAAACAGATTCAAGAATGATTAGAACTCTAAATCAAAGCTTTGATTAAGGATAATGGACTAGGGCAGTGATAGCTAACCTTTTTGCCATCACGTGCCAAAAGCTGGGGGAGTGCAGGATAGTTGCGCACGCACATGCCCACACCCATAATTCTATGTGCCCTGTCCCCCCATGCATGCGCGTGTGATCCCCCCATACTCGCCCCGCTTTTGGCATGTGATGGCACGGTGGGCACGGTAGGCCTGTTTTTTGCCCTGCCCAGGCTCCAGAGGCTTTCTAGGAGCCTGGGGAGGGCAAAAACAGCCTTCCCCACCCCACTGGAGGCCCTCTTGAGGCTGGAAACAGCCCGTTTGCTGACTTCCAGTGGGCCCAGAAGGCCCAAATATCAGCTGTGGAGCTGAGCTAGGGCAACGCTCCGTGCCCACCAATATGGCTCCACGTGCCACCTGTGGCACGCGTGCCATAGGTTCGCCATCACGGGACTAGGGAGAAAAAAAACGGAAGCGTTGCGGCAAAACCGGCTGGAAAAATAGTGGGCTCCAATGAGGTCCGCGAAAATCCAGCCAAACAAACCACTGTTGGAGGGTCTTCGGACCGGAAGAAGGAGAGGTATCTCGGACAACCAAGAGGAACAGGCAAGTTCCTGGGATTTACAGTGGTAAAAAAAGAGTGGATGGGGGGGAATATCCCCCCAAAAAGAATCAATCAAAGGGTAAAGAGGGAAATAGTGGGAAGAGATTAGGAAAAAGCTTGGGGAGAACTATTTGAATAATATATCTAAAAGTGAGAAAAAGGATCCAAAAGATATAATAAATGTAAAAAGAAAAAGAAAAGAAAAAGAAGAAGTTAAGAGAATGGGATAAAAGGAGAAAATTATCAAGAAGTGGAATTTTGGAGACACGAAGAGAAAATGGTTAAAAAAGGGAAGATTAGTGGAAAGGAGGAAGGGAAATAAGGTACATATTAGTAGATTTAAAGGAATTGTATTAATATTATTAATTGTGGATGGTCAACTAAGTTAAAGGGTTTTAATGTAAGATTTGAATATGATGATGTGTATTGCTTATAGTAAAACAGTAGCAGATGAAATGTGGAATGGTAATTTGGTTTAATCTTGAAGACAATTTAAATTAAGAGAAAGTTGAAATGTTAAAAAGTGGGATGGGGATTTTGAGAAATATATTTTGTAATGGAAAAATAAGATAATTGATGTTATTGTAAGAGATTAGGAATTAAGGGCAGATAGTGATACTGTTTATGTATTAAGAAGAAATTAAGATAAGATAAAGAAATATGGAAAAAGTATTATGGTTGAAATTGGAAATATGTAAAATGGACTTGAAAAAAAAAAGAACAATATGGCAGAAGCTGAAATAAGATATTGTGAAAAATGATTGATTTGTGATAAAGAATTATATAAAAGAGATGAATATGGAAAAAATGGGAAGATAGGAATAGATTATAAAGATTGATATATATATATAAGATGTTCATAAAATATGTATGATGAAAGAAAAATTCTAATAAAATTTGTTTATAAAAAAGAGAAAGAGAAAGAGAGATAATGGACTAGGCAGCTTTATAAGAGATTGGAAACCATTTGTGGACTTTCTGCGCGCTAAGTATAACAACAGATGGTTAACAGAAGGATTTGAAGATTAATGTAATGTTTAGCTCAACCTGTTGACTGCTTTTTCTTCTTTCTTCTTTTATATTTATATAGAAAGATGATAGAGAGATAGAGAGATAGATAAAATCTGTTACATTTAGCGCATTGAATGTCCACAAAAGGTTTCCAGCCTTTTTACAAGAATTTACCGCTTTTTCTTTTCTTTCAGCACCCAGCCAGGGTGGATCCTACCTGTTAAATGTTAAATTTAATTGATCACTTTTACCTCTCTCTTTTTTTTTTCTTTTCTTTTTTTTTTTGCACACAATTTTTTTCCTTTTTGTTAGGATTGAATGTATGCTTTTGTTTCATTTTCTTCATTTGTTTTACTGTTTTGTATTTTAACTTTTATGATAAAATAACAAATAATATTTTTTTTTAAAAAAAATGACTGCTTGTACTTTTGGGATCTTTCAGGAAAGTACGAAGATCTGAGCTCCTCAGATGAGTCTTACTGCGCTCCCCAAAGACAAAGGCCTGCCCGTAAACCTAGAGGGCCCAGCATTCACGAAGGGCCCCATGCTCTGGCCAAGATCACAGCAGTCAGAACTGGCGGGAAGAGTCGGTTGCCTCATGGTGAGTTCAGGTTTTACCTCCTCTGCTTTAGAATCTGCTTAGATGGCTGCCACCGATACAATCCTTACCGCCATGGTGGCACAGTGGTTAGAATGCAGTATTGCAGGCTAATTCTCCTCACTGCCAGGAGTTCGATCCTGACTGGCTCAAGGTTGACTCAGCCTTTCATCTAAACTTTCAAGACTTCCCATTCCTTTGTTCACCTCCCTTCCTTTTACACACAGAGCAGGTCCCACCAGAAGGCTACGTCACCTTTAAAGACGATGGAAGCGGCTTGGAGGGAGGTGACCTTCGATACCGAGATGTCATCTCCCCCATCAACGACCACGACGTGGAAAGTAGTAGCAGTCGAGGTACCCTGCGTTTTCTTTGGCCGGATAGACTGATCTTGCAGAGATTCCATTCAAAGCCTTACAGGCAGACAGGGCTCTTTTTAAAATACAGGCTGTTTTGTGGCAGTGACTTTATTTTGCTCCAGAATAAATAATCTAAAGATGAATTAGGGTTCTTTGTTTCTGTTCTCTGTGAAGCTAAGTATGTTGCTACTGGAGATGTTAGAATAGGATTATAAGATTTTTGTGATCTCTGAGCTGAAGCAAATCATTTCTCTGCTCCTGGAATTAAATTGTGATCTGTTACCAGCACTGCCTATACTGGCTACCTGTTTTCTTTCTTTCTTTCTTTCTTTCTTTCTTTCTTTCTTTCTTTCTTTCTTTCTTTCTTTCTTTCTTTCTTTCTTTCTTTCTCTTTCTTCCTTCCTTTCTCTCTCTCTCTCTCTCTCCCCCCCCCCTCTTCCCATTCCCTCTCCCCTACATAATACATTTTATTCTTCCTATTTTCTCCACAACAACAACATTGTGAGGTGAGTTGGGCTGAGAGAGAGGGACTGGCCCAAAGCCACCCACCTGGCTTTCATGCCTAAGGCAGGTCTAGAATTCATCATCTCCTGATGATTGGCCCAAAGTCACCTACCTAGCTTTTATGCCTAAAGTGGGACTAGAACTCACTGTCTCCTGGTTTCTAGGCCAGCAACTTAAGCAGTAGACCAGATTGGTTCAGTTTTGTTTTCAGTCTTAGGGACTGACTGTGACCTCATAGTTCAAATGATCTAATTTTGACATTTTTTTTGCTTCTCTTATTCACCGTTTTATAACATCTGATCTCACCTGTTGAAAAAGCTGGAGAAGTTGAAAGTTGTCAGCTTGCATCTCTAATAAAAGCTGTAACCTGGCAATATATTTTGAAATTAATCTAAAACACTATGGAAAAGGGATGAGATACTTGTATGCCAAACTCAGCACAATATGCATCAAAATGCACCAGGATGCCAACATCCACGACTTTTCTGAATACTGTGGTGTAGTTCATAGTGAAAGATATAATCATTATCTTCTTTCAAGGACCCCATAATCCCTTGCATTGGGGTACAGTCTGGGCAACTAAATGGAGCTGAGTGTTTACTGGCCGGACGCCTTTCCTGTTGCCAATGCGGAGTTTTGTCCAGCAGATATATTCTCATTGGGCCCAGAGAGAGAAATATCTCCCTCTACCTAGCATCAGACTCATAAGAGCTCCACCTCTAGGCTACTGCACCACCCCTCAGTAAAAGATATAATACTAACCTAAAATTGAGAGATTTGCTCCTTGTTTTGTCAGTCAGTATCTGAATATTTAAGGTTGCCGCTCCATTGGGTCTGAAACTCTCTCCTCTATCACTTCTCACCATTTCAGAGGAGAATTCCTTCTTCACAAATGATGTGCGTGTCATCCGGACCAGCAGCAGCAGTGAAGGCCTGGCCAGAACGGTGGGGATCAGCAGCGAGGGCTCCTTAGAGAGCAATGAGGTAGAGACCCATGAGCGATCTTGGGTGGACTCGGGAGCTAAGCAGAATTGGGCCTCGGGTGAGGGACACCTCCCCCCAGAAGAAAATAACACTAGATTGAGAAGGCCGATTTTATTTTAGTTGCTAAGGAAACAGCATGTGTCTCCATGTAGTTACTGGGAATTCAACTTGATTTAAAGCAGGTTCCGACAGGTTCTGAAGAACCAGTAGTGGAAATTTTGAGCGGTTTGGAAAACCGGTAGCGGAAATTTTGAGTATTCGGAGAACCGGCAAATACCACTTCTGGCTGGCCCCAGGAATGGGGAGTGAATGGGGATTTTGCTATATCCTTCCCTCAGAAGTGGGGAGGGAATGGGGATTTTGCAATATCCTTCCCCCAGGAGTGGGGAGGGAATGGAGATTTTGCAGTATCCTTCCCCTGTCACGCCCACCAAGCCACGCCCACAGAACTGGTAGTAAAAAAAGTTGAATTCCACCACGGATTTAAAGGTGTCTTAAAGTGGAAAACAAATACATATTCTTGGTGCGGAAGAGAAGAACCGTGGTGGCGCAGTGGTTAGAACGCAGTATTGCAGGCTAATTCTGCTGACTGCCAACTGACTGCAGTTTGGCAGTTCGAATCTCACCAGCTCAAGGTTGACTCAGCCTTCCATCCTTCCGAGGTGGGTAAAATGAGGACCCAGATGGTTGGGAGCAAGAGGCTGACTCTGTAAATCGCTTAGAGGGGGATGCAAGGCACCGTGAAGCGGTATATAAGTCCAAGTGCTATTGCTAACACTTGGAACAGACCTTGATGGTCTTTTAGTCCAACCCTCTGCTCAAGCAGAAGACCGTATACTATTCCAGACAAATGGCTGTCCAGTCTCTTATTAAAAGTACACTTGAGGATGAAATTGTTCCTTGAAAAGAATCCTCATCCTTTTTCGATTCGTGATAATAAAAAAGTGACGACATGTGGAGCATCTGAAGTGGTTAACAATTGACCTTTGTTAATGTTGAAGGAGACTGCTTTCGCTGGGCTTATCCCTTGTCCTTCTTCTCAGGATTCTGACTCGGCGGCCAAATCCTCCAGCCGAAAACATGCCAAGAGTTCCATGAAGGCCAAGAATCGCTATGGCAACAGTGACACTCACTGGCCTTGGAAAGCCAAGGCCTCTGCTCAACACCACGGCCCATCTAATGATGAAACACCCTCCTGTGCTGGACCACAGGTAACTCTTGTCAGAGTATGAATATTCATAGACTGGAATAGATCAGCCAATGGGGACTGCTTGGATAGACACGGTAACAGGTCAGCCAATGGGGACTGGCTCGAATAGGACATGGTAACAAGGTCAGCCAATGTATAGGCATAGCAACTAAGTCAGCCAATGGGCTGTTTGGGAGCTGAAACAGCTTGTAGCCTGGGCATGGCTTAGATTAACTGATACATATAAATATAAGTTGTGTGCTCCCATTATTGTCCTTCCTTCTGTTAACTGTGCTTCTGTGATTATGCTTCTGATTCTGAGAACTGCTCTTGGTATTGTATATATGTCTCATGTGTTATTATGTATATAAAGAAGTTTCTTATTTAATGAATCCTGCTGCATCAGTTATCTGCGTGTGCTTTCTGGATGTGATTTCTGCAACAAACTCTTGGCAGCTCTCAAGCCCAGCAAGGCTAGCAAATACAGGAAAGAAGAAGCATTTTGGATTTCTTTTTATTGATAGTTGGGTATCATAGGAGAATTTGGAGAACCAGATGACCTCCAAGGTCCCTTCCAACTCTGTTACTGTTAAATCACTGGTTAATTGTCCTCACTTTTAGGAGGTTTCTCCTCAATTCCAGGTTGCTTTTCTCCTTGATTAGTTTCCATCCAACCATTGTTTCTTGTCCTGCGCTCTGGTGCTTTGGAAAATAAATTGACCCCCCTCCTCTTTGTGGCAGCCCCTCAAATATTGGATCAGGTGATGTTGACGTTGTGCAGCAGCTGATAGGGATGGCGAAGTTTTTGTCAGAGCTGGAACAGTGCAAGTCCTTTTTCCTTGAGTTTTAACCCAGCCTCCTGACAATCTCTTCTGCTTGCTTCTCCTGAGCTGCAGGATCTGGCCACTTTCCTAGACCAGATTGGCTGCCTGAAGTACTTGCAAATCTTTGAGGAGCAAGATATCGACCTCCGCATCTTCCTGACTTTAACGGAGAGCGACCTAAAAGAGATCGGCATCACGTAAGTGGATTTCTATGCTATGAGGATTGAACCCAAAACCATGCAGCTTTCCTGCCATATAGACTGTCCCTCAATGCTTCACATCTTCCGTTTTGGCCCCGTATGTTCCTTACCGATAGAGAGTCAGGTTGCATTCCTTTAAAAAAACAAAAAGTTCATTTGACTAAAGGTGTCACTGTATGCAGCAACCTTCTGGACACGCTTGGTGCCAAGTGGGTCTTTGTGAGCCACGGTGGTGCAGTGGTTAGAGTGCAGTACTGCAGGGCTGATTCTGCTGACTGCCAGCTGTTCGAATCTCACCAGGCTCAAGGTTGACTCATCCTTCTGAGGTGGGTCAAATGAGGACCCAGATTGTTGGGGGCCATAGGCTGACTCTGTAAACTAATTCGAAAGGGCTGTAAAGCATCGTGAAGCGGTATATAAGTCTAAGTGCTATTGCCGATTAGCTATGTTGGCGCCGTGGTTAGAATGCATCATTGCAGGCTAACTTTGCCATCTGCCAGCAGTTCAATCCTGACCAGCTCAAGATTGACTCAGCCTTCCAGCCTTCTGAGGTCAGTAAAATGAGGACCCAGATTGTTGGGGACAATAGGCTGACTCTGTAAATCACTTAGAGAGGGCTGTAAAGCAGTATATAAGTCTAAGTGCTCTTGCTGTTGTGGGAGAAGAGACAAGTCCACCCAACAAGAGGCCGCTTCGTTGTGCCTGCAAACATGTCTGGTGGGAGTTTTCCCTTCTGATTCCTGCTTACTTTCCCCTGTAGGCTCTTTGGACCGAAGAGGAAGATGACCTCCGCCATTGCCCGATGGCACAGCAGTGCCCGACCGCTGAGCGATGCCCTTGAGCTGGCCTATGCTGACCGTCTGGAAGCCGAAATGCAAGAATTGGCCATCCAGCTTCACAAGGTGAAGCACCCAACTCCTCTAGCGTGTTCGGAAGGAGACGAAGGATGCTCTGTTGCACCCTGGTTGTGATGCGTACATGTTGGTTGGGTGCCTCCTTAGTTTAAGTCCCTGAAGTACCGAGAGAGTGAGGTTGAAATGCGGGTCCTTTAGTTCTTTTTCTCTTCAAGTCAGAGGAAGTCCGGCAGATGAAAAGATGGCGGGAATGGATTTAGTGTTAAGAGTTAAAAGCTTCATCAGATTTTGACTGACATACAACAGGGGTATCAAATTGAAGGCCCATGGGCCAGATTTGGCCCACAGAGTGCTTAGATCTGGCTCACGAGGCTGCCATGGAAACAGTGAAAATCCGGCCCTCAGTACCTCTGCTGGCGAAAACAGAGCTCAGGGGGACCTCCGTTGTCACTGGCAGAGGGCAGCAGGAGGCTGTCCCAGCCGAAAATGGATCTCGCAAGGGCTGCACATGGCACCCTGAGCTCCATTTTCGCTGGCAGAGGGCTGCAGGAAGCCATCCCGGCCAGGTATGGGTTCTACTTACCTTTACTACCAGTTCACAACGGGACCGCGGGCGCACAAGCTTCTGCACATGCGCAAATCGTCATTTATGATGTCCAGGCGGGTGGGCGGAGCCTCCCACTGATTTTACTACCGGTTCTATAGAACCGGACTAAACCGGGAGCAACCCACCACTGATCCCGGCCCAAAATGGATCTCGCAAGGACTGCATGCAGCACCCCGAACTCCATTTTTGCTGGCATAGGGCTGCAGGAGGCCGTCCCAGCTGAAAACGGAGTTCGGAGCCCGTTTTCACTGGCAAGAGCGCTCAGGCCACAGGCTCCCCCAACACGAGTGATGTCAAGCTGGTCACGCTCCCCACCACCCACCCGAGGTCAAACACAACCCTGATGCGGCCCTCAATGAAATCGAGTTTGACAAACACACACCCCTGACATAGAACAGCGTCAGAGTTGGAAGGGATCTGCTCTGGTTGGATGCAAAACACTCTGTTGTTGTTAGATGCAAAGTTGTGTCTGACTCATCGCAACCCCATGGACAACATTCCTCCAGGCCTTCCTGTCCTCTACCATCCTCTGGAGTCCATTTAAGTTCACACCTACTGCTTCGGTGACTCTATCCAGCCACTTCCTTCTCTGCCATCCCCTTCTTCTTTTGCCCTCAATCGTTCCCAGCATTAGGCTCTTCTCCAAGGAGCCCTTCCTTCTCATTTGGTGGCCAAAGTACTTGAGTTTCATACAAAACACTCTACTCTGGCCTTTTTTTCCTTTCTTTCCTTGCAGAGGTGCGAGGAAGTCAAAGGGCTGAAAGGACAGGTGAGCCAAGAGCAGGAACTGCGAGCGGTGGTCGAGAGCTGCCTCATGGAGCAGGACGTGGCCTGGAGCAATGCCCAGACTCAAGTCCAAGAAGTCCAGGGCATCACCAGAGGTGCTGGGATCCTCCTGGAACAGATGCGGTGAGTGGGCCTTCAAGAAGGATGCCATTTACTCCCTTTGAGATCCCTTCCTTGCTCTCCCCCTCTTCCGAGCACTGGTGCCCATAGCGTCATGGCAAGAATTAGAAAAGCAGAATGCTCAGGTGGCTTTGTTTAGAGGACTCTTCCATTCCAGGGCTCCACTTGGGATGTTGCCTGAGAAGCAAGCAATGCTGTATAGCAGGGAGGCCCTCCAAACTTGGCCACTTTTAAGACTTGTGGACTTCAACTCCCAGAGTCCACAAGTCTTCAAGTTGCCGAGTTTGAAGTCCACAAGTCTTAAAAGTGGCTGAGTTTGGAGGCCCCCCCGGCTGTATAGAAAACATTGACTATGGGATAGGGCAGGGGTCTGCAAGGTTAAACACTCAAAGAGCCATTTGGACCCATTTCCCACAGAAAAGAAAACACCGGGAGCCATAAAACCCTTCCCGTGCCTCACTATTTCTTGAGCAGTCACAAAACTAGCATATGTAGTTGCATTAAATGTTCCGTTTTCTTCTGAAACTTTTCTTTTCTTGGATTTATCCATGGTGGGCCTACCGGGTGTTGAAAAGCTCAATAAATCGCGTACCGGCAGGTGTCACCCATTGGCGGTTGTGACACATATTTTGAGTGACAGGGAGCCGCAGCAGAGGGGTGAAAGAGCCATATGTGGCTCCAGAGCCACAGGTTGCTGACCCCTGGGATAGGGAGACAGAACGCTCCTCAATTTACGACCACAATTGGGACCAGAATTTCCCTTGCCAAGCAAGACGATTGTTAAGTGAATTGCATGTGATTTTACAACTTTTTTTTCCATGAGTGTTAAGGCAATAACTGCAGTTGTTAAGTGAATCATGTGGTTGTTAAGCAAATCTGTCCCCCCCCCCCGTCCCCCCATTGACTTTACTTGTCAGAAATTGGCTGGGAAGGTCATAAATGACAATCACATAATCCCCGGATTCTGCAACTGTTGTAAATACATGTTGGTCGCCTGAATTTTGATCACATGACCATGGGGGGGGTGCTGTGATGGTCATAAATGCGAGGACCAGTCCCCAGACCTAAGTCACTTTTTTCACTACCCTTGTAATACCAAACAGTTGCCGAATGACTGGTTGTAAGCCAAGGACTATCTGTAATCCTTCCAGGAGAATAATCCCGTTTCTTGTGCTTCTCTGCCTCTGTGTGTGATTTTCTTTCATAGAAACCTCTTGATGTCCTTCTGGTTTCTCTTTAAGGGCCTGTCAGGCAGAGCTGGCTTCCCGGATCAACCAGGAGCAGGCAGGTGGCCAGAGATCGGAGATCAGAGCACAGCTAGGAGCCAGTAAGTGGTGTTGGAAGAAATGCCCATCTGGGTTCAGTTCCAAGTGGGGGAAAAGACTCTTGGATTCATGGACGTTGCTTGGAAAGAAGGTTTATTGATGAACTGGATCACATGGCTTGAGATCCTGGGCAAAAAAAAAGGGCAGAGATGCTGAGAGAGCCTGGATTTTATGCCCTCTGTTGGGCTTGTGTTCCGATTGGTTGTCAGACTCCCATGGGGCCATGCAGGGGTAACTTTGTAGGTTGTTTTTGTCCCAGGCTTGGTTGACTCTTGCTGGGTGATGAATGAAAGGGCTTTGGGCAATTCCTACTATGGCTCTGCCTGGAGGAGGTAGATCTTTGTTATGTAGAATAGACTGGCCCAGGCCTTAATCTTAATGGCCCATTGACAAAGGTGGGGTAGGTGGGTTTCTGCCTCCCTTTTAGGGGAAATATTCTGCCCTTTTAGTATTTCCTAAAAGATCTCATTTTCCTAGGAGAGGGGTGGGTGCCAGCTTCCTACAGCGGGATGTGCAATTCATGACCAAGAGGCTGTCTTCGCCCTCTTTCTCTCACACGTTTGAGCTAAGTTTCCTCTTACATTCCTTCCCTCTTGAGAATCCACTTCCTGCCTACGTTCTTTCACATCTTGGAACCAGCTCTCCTTTTCCTATTCCTCCTTGGTGACGTGGTGGCGCAGTATTGCAGGCTAATTCTGCTGACTGCCAACTGCAGTTCAGTTCTCACCGGCTCAAGGTTGACTCAGCCTTCCCTCCTCCCGAGGTGGGTAAAATGAGGTCCCAGATTGTTGGGGACCACAGGCTGACTCTGTAAACCGCTTAGAGAGGGCTATAAAAGCACTGTGAAGCACTATATAAGTCTAAGTGCTATTGCTGTTGCCCTTCCTTCCTTCCTTCCTTCCTTCCTTCCTTCCTTCCTTCCTTCCCATGGTGGTGCAGTGGTTAGAATGCAGTATTGCAAGCCAACTCTGCCCACTGTCTGGAGTTCGATCCTGACTGGCTCAAGGTTGACTCGGCTTCCATCCTTCCCAGGTGGATCAAATGAGGACCCAGAATGTTGGGGGGCAATAGGCTGACTCTGTAAACAGTTTAGATAGGGCTGCAAAGCACTATGAAGAGGTATATAAATCTAAGTGCTATTGCTACCGCTATCCTAATATTTTCCTACTTTTCTTAGGGCAAACCAGCTGAACTGTTTCTCTCCCCCACCCCACCCCGCCTCTTAAACATAAAGATGTGGCTCAGCTTTGCCTGAAATTGGGAAAGGGGCTTGTTCATCCTTAGAACAACCCTGTCTTGAATTAATGCTGCTGATTTCTTTCTCGATCTTAGGCCCCGAAGGATGGTCACCTACCTTGAAGGCCCTTAGCTTGCCTGAGTTATCAGCTCTTCTGGAGGAATGTGTGGGGGAAATGGGTAAGGTTAATACCGACGGTTGTACAGTTGTCTTCTCCTTGATCTGATCAACATGACTTCAGCAGCATGACACATCCAGTGGTCACTATCAAAGGGAAATAGATGTCGGAGAAGAGCAGACTAGAGCTAGGAGGGCAGAGCTAAATATGTCATCAGCTTAGAATCCTTACATTGCCACAAACGACCCAAGCTCAGTCCTGCTTGAATTCTGTTGATCCTTATCTGGCACCGGTTCTAGTTTCTTGTATCTAGACTTGAGCAATAATAAATCCTTCCAAATTGCTACTTAATATATGGTGCTGATCCTTTGCACCTGACAATCTATATATATAAAAGCGGAAACCACTCACGCATTAATCACGAAATCTCCAGAACCGTAAAGCCTACAAACTTGAAATTTCCCACGTATGTTCTTCTTGGCTTCTAGGTGCTCACTAAGAAAGGATTTTTCGAAATGACCATCAGAGCATTAGTATTTCCTATATTATTAGAACACCCTCTGATGCTAATTAGTTAGACGTTCTACTCCCCCTCCCAACTTGAAAATAACTCTGGAGAGAATGGGATAGCATAGGGGAGGCTTCTGTGGGGCAAGCCTCATGGAGAGAAGGGGCTAGAAAGCCTGAGGGAGAGAAGGGGATAGGATAGGAGATGTTTCTGTGGGGCAAGGCTGAGGGAGAGAAGGGGAGAGGCTTCTGTGGGGCCAGCCTGAGGGAGGGAAGGGGATAGAGGAGGATCTATGGCAGGGGCCATCAACCTTTCGGACCTCAGGGACCACTAAATTCATAATTTTAAATCCTGAGGACCACTAATACGATTTTTAAAAAAAGATAAATAGTATTTAGTGCAATACAAAAAATGCAAATAATTTTTCTGCGGACCAACAAAAGTTTCTCACGGGCCACCAGTGGTCCACGGACCCACCAGTTGGTGACTACTGATCTATGGGCCAAGCCTGAGGGAGAGAAGGGGAGAGGAGAGGATCTATGGGGCCAAGCCTGAGGGAGAGAAGGGGAGAGGAGAGGATCTATGGGGTCATGCCTGAGGGACAGAAGGAGAGAGGAGAGGCCGATCGTAACTACTTATTAATTTTCAAACACTTAAGTGTCGATTTATCAAGCCCGATCACATAGTTTTGCAGTGGCACACGGGTATTCAGCTAGTAATGGAATAAAGGACAACTTCCCCGAGCTAGTTTGCTTTCCTGTCCTAATGAAAGAATATCCAACACTTGTGGTAACTGAGCTGTTCTGTCTCTCCAGGGACAACTCTCTGTTCTGTCAACCATAATCTCGAGAGGCTACAATGTCCAGAGAAGGGGAAGGCTGTCCGCAAACAACCCTAGCAGTAGAGGAAGGTAAGCGAGGAGCAAAATAGCCCTCAAGATTGAGAGTGGATGTTGGTGTGTAAAAACATTGTGGTCTTCAAGGCCAAGAGAATGCCTTGGAGACATTTGGCTGACCGTAGTTATAGTTTCCTTTATTGTCAATGCACATGGTACAAAGAAATTAAATGCCGTCTTCAGTGTACATTATAACTATAAAAATAAAAACGCAAACATACATCCTTTACATTCTACCCTGTTTCCCCAAAAATAAGACCTCCTGGATAATAAGCCCAATTGGGCTTTTGAGCTCATGCGTTAAAGTAACCCCCCTCCCCCGAAAATAAACCCTGAAAATATTTAACTGCATGCGCAGCCGATCCCCGCCATTTCCTCTGGTTAGGGTTAGGGAGACAGAGCTGGAAATCAGGTAAGACGGCAAGAGGAGCCCCATCTTGCTCCACGCGCCTCAAAATAATGCCCCCTCCCCGAAAATAAGGCCAAGCGCTTATTTCAGGGTTCAAAAAAATATAAGACGGTGTTATTTTTGGGGAAACACAGTATATATAATTGAAATTGAAAACCCAATATTGCACTATACCGTAGAATCCAAGATGGTTATTGCCCTGGGATAGAAGCTGTTTTTCAGCCTATTTGTCCTTGTTTTTAGTGTCCTGTACCGTCTGCCAGATGGTAATAGTTCAAAAAAAAAGGGGGGGGGGCAGGGTGAGATGAATCTCTAAGAATGTTTTGAACTTTCTTAAGGCAGCAGGAGCTATAAAGCTCTTCCAAAGAGGGGAGGGGGCAACCAATGATCCTCTGGGCAATGACGTTGACCCTCTGGAGCTCTGTCCTATCTGCCACTGTGCGATTGGCAAACCGTACACAGGTGCAGTAAATTAAAATACTCTCTATGGTGCAACGGTAGAAGGCCAGCAGCAGTTCTGACCATTCTGGGAAACGAGAAGCTAGACCAACTCCCAGATACTACAGGTAGTCCTCCACTTACGACCACAACTGAGTCCAAAATTTCTGTTGTTTGCCTAGCTCCTGCTCATCTAGCAGTTTGAAAGCATGCAAATGCAAGTACCATGTTTCCCCGAAAATAAGACCGTCTTATATTTTTTGAATCCCGAAATAGGCGCTTGACCTTATTTTGGGGGAGGTCTTATTATTTTGGGGCGCGTGGAGCAAGATGGGGCTCCTCTTGCTGTCTTACCTGATTTCCAACTCTGCTTTTAAATATTTTTGGGGAGGGCTTTTTTTGGGGGGAAGGCTTATTTTAGCGCATGCGCTTCAAAAGCCCGATTGGGCTTATTCTCAGGGGATGTCTTATTTTCAGGGAAACAGGGTAGATGTCATTCTGGCCACATGACTGTGGAAATGTCTTCAGACAGCGCTGGCTCATGAGAAAGGGAATAAGAGAGGGAAGGAAGGAAGCAAGAGCAAGAGCACTTAAACTTATATACTGCTTCACAGGGCTCTAAGCAGTTTACAGAGTCAGTATATTGCCCCGGACAATCTGGGTCCTCATTTTATTGACCTCGGACGGATGGAAGGCTGAGTCAATCTTGAGCCGGTGAGACTCAAACTGCCAAATTGCAGGCAGCCGGCAGTCAGCAAACTAATGGAATAAAATCTACAGGGACTCCTTTCCTTTCCTTCCTTCCTTCCCTTCTGTTTACGTAAGGAAATTTCTCTGAAACAATAACGCAGAGGATCATGGGTTGTCTAGCTATTAGATTAACTTTCTGTACATTGGGATTTCTGCATCACACCAAGCCATCCGTGGCTTATTTGTGGTTCAGCCCCCCCAATGTGTGAATCCCCGTTTACGCCTTGGAAAACTTCGGTCTCGATGTGATGTGAGATGTGCCCAACTCCAAAGGCTGCTCCGTGTTGTAAAGCATCTGCCCCAAATAGCAGGGCCCATTTGCTCCTCTTCCTTCAAGTTGGCTGAAGCCATGCCTCGTCTTGCAGACATGCTGACGTTGGGTGACCGTTCCACCCTGAAGCTGTGTTTGCCTGGAAGAGTGAAGCGAGCGCAAGTGACCGATCGGGCTGCCCACGCCATCTACAGCGAGGGTCTCGGAATACGTGGCTGCCATTGTTGGTGAATGAGGGCAGATCCGCTGAATGGCGCAACGGCGGTGCCGAAGGAGAAAGGCGGGTCTGATTCTGCAAAGCCAGAAGAGCGGTGAGCACAGAAGCTCTCTAAATCTTGGAAGCGCCAAGCAAACAAGTTCACATGTGCCTAGTTGTGGAAGACATGCTTGCTGCCTCTTAATAAGCAAGCAAGCATTGTTGGTATCAATATTTAAGCTTCTTCTTCCTCCATCTCTTGGGTCCACAACAGGAAACGTCACGACAATAAAACTCTCAGCCTAAGGACTTCATCCTCTTTTGACCAAGAGGCCGAAAGAGTTTGCAATTCTCCCCTCCCCCAATTTTATCCTTTTTTTTCCTCCTCCAATCAAATGTGATTTTTTTTAAAAAAATAATAAAATGGAAAGGCTTATTTTTCACAGGAACAAAATGTACCTTTTGGGGCCCTTTTAGCACACAATTCGAGATTTTAGTCTCCCGCTTGACAATGTGGGGCGTCTCCCCTTAGCAAAACTGGAGTTGTAAAATCTTCGGGCAGAACAAAGGACTCTGGATTAGTTCTGAAGAGCCAGAGATGATACCCTGGTCAGAAAGAATAATAAACCTAAAGGCCCGGGTGTCAAACTCCATTTTATTGAGGGCTGTATCAGGGTTGTGTTTGATCTCAGAGGGCCAGGTGGCTGTCGCTGACCCGTGTGACACAGGTCTCATGGGGGAAAACCTGTGGTGGCCAAGTGCTAAGGCAGGACTTCCCTGAGACCCTCCCTCACTGTCATCATAATCTTCCTTCCTTCCTTCCTTCCTTCCTTCCTTCCTTCCTTCCTTCCTTCCTTCCTTCCTTCCTTCCTTCCTTCCCATGGTGGTGCAATGGTTAGAATGCAGTATTGCAAGCCAACTCTGCCTACTGTCTGGAGTTCGATCCTGACTGGCTCAAGGTTGACTTGGCCTTCCATCCTTCCCAGGTGGATCAAATTTTTCCTTCCCTCTTCATTCTAATTTCTTCTTCCTTCCCCTCTTTCCTTATTTTTCCTTCCTTGCTCTCTTTCCGTCTTTTCTTTTTTTTCTTCTTCCTGCTTCCCGCACCACTCTGCCAGCTAAAACAGAACACAGGGGGACTGCGCAGAGCCTTCCCCCCCCCCCCCCCCCCCCCCCCGCGCCCCGTTTTCACTAGTAGAGGCACTGCAGGCCAGTCCTTTGTTATTTCCAGGCCGGCCCTATGGGCCAGATTTAAGCATCTTTGAATTTGACACCCCTGATGTAAGGCCTCGTGTAAGACCTTTGCTATAGAGCTCATGCTCTTTAAATTAATTTTTTTTAAAAAAAACATATTGAAATAATCTTGTGGATCGTTATCCCAGGATCATTGATATCGTAAAATGATCTTGAGGTTCAAAGCAGAAGGTTGCCTAGAAGTCCATCTAGAAGTCAATGGTGATGATCCTGCAAGTTTTGAAAAAGTTGCAGCTTCTAGAGCAGTGGCCCCTAGCCTTTTGGGCACCAGGGACTGGTTCTGTGGAGAAAGGTTTTTCCACAGACTGGATGGGCGCGTGTTTCACGCGGTGCGTGTATCCTGCAGATGGGGGGGGGCTTCCCTTGTTTGCACGGACCAGTTTCTGGCATGCCAATCCATGGACCAGGGGTTGGAGACCCCCCTTCTAGAGCCTGTCTGGGATTGTTGAAGCGCTGATGGGAGGGGAGTGAAGTGCCTTTTCATTCATCTGTATCTTATATCAGCGTTCTAGAAAAACCCAACTCCAATTAAAAACTCCAAGGCAAACATTTTCTCAAAGTTCCATTTATTAGAGTAGGTATACTGGCACATCTGGGAAAACCCGAATCTGAGAGTTCCGGATTTTCCCTCAGTAAATCAAAAAACCCCAAATCCATCCCCTGCACCCATCAGTCCCATCACGTGGTCCAATCACCATCCGTTCCATCTCGAGACATCACTCCAACCACTCCTCCTCCAGATGCATGACCTTAACTGAAATGAAGAATGCTATTTTGTCTAACTACATTCCCTCTACTAAATCCCCCCTTTCCTACTTCCAGTGCTAATATGGCTTCCAAAGCTGACCTCTTACTGATACGCACATCTCACTCTACCTTGTGTTTGCCAGAGATTTCAAAAGTGTAGATTACAAAACTCAATGAACCTGGTTCTCCTTACAAATTGAATCGCCCAGAACTGGCTTGGCTGCCATCAGCAGCAAGCTTTTGTGTGCTGTTCCTTGATACGTTTCAAGCAGTGCAGAAAGATTAGCATGGCTTTTAGAAAGATTCTCTGTTTGATCAGAAGACTGATACTGTCAAAGAGTGCCTTTGGTCATTGATTGGACTTCCTTCTCTGCTTCACCCCATGATCACGTGAGTATTTCTAAACCTTGAGGGACCACTCCAGGGTTCACAGCTGCTAACCCTCCAGGGTTCATGGCTGCTAACACTCGTAGTTAAAGGGAGTTGGGTGTATAATGTATAATGTATTATTTTCCAGTGAACACCATAAGCCTATTCCACAGAAGCGGTACAATATTTTAAAGAATGTACTTCGATTTTTTAAATCATTGTTATAGGTTTCTCTTCAGATCGTATACTGTACAACTTTTGTCTTTTATATTAAAGATTGTGATTTGTTTTCTGTTTTTTTTAATTATATCTGGCAAGGCAAGATAGATCTTTACGAAACAGAAACCAGTTTAAACCTCGGGCATGGCTGTACTACTTCTAACTGGAGAAGGAACTCAAAAGGATGACATGGTTTTTACGTGCTTACTCTTCCTTCTACATCGGGTGCCTTCTGGAGGTTTCAAAATGACCTCGGAACCAATGTAGACGGTCATCATGATGTACATGGCACCAGGTTGGAGAAAGGTGGAGTGTTCTGCCCCAGCTACGGACCCCAAAGAACACACCACACCCAAAGTCTGTACAAAACTTAAATTTACTAAAATAACTCAGTCTTTTCCAAACGAAGGCTGTTAATAAACTTTCTTAACAGCCTACAAGAAACCAAAGAGAAAGTAATCACAATCTTACTAACGTTGGCAGAAAGCCCAGAAGCAATTTGCAGAGAATCCAGATGCAAAGGAGAATGAACTAAAGTTGTTCCCTACAAATTGCTTCGGTCGGCGTTCCTCCTTAAATAGGCTAAGGGAGTGGCCAATTAGCCCCAAGCCTTACTCTCAAGGAGACCTCCTCCTGAGGAGCCACTCCTGCCTTTTGGCAGCTCTGTGCACCCGTGCGTCGAGAAAAGGCTCCTCTTCGTCCTCTTCACTTAAAGGAGCTTCTGGAGGTTCTGAAGGCCCTGGCTGAATCCCCGCCTCTGGCACCACAGCTTCTCCAGCCTCCTCATTGTCCGACTTGAGTGCCAGCTGCACAGGCTGCTGGCGCAGCACCACACCAGCCTCCTCGCTGTCTGAATCAGCTACAATCCGCACAGGCCGCTGACGGGCCACAACATGGAGGCAGTGTTTCTAGCTAGGACAAGGGTCTCCAACCTTGGCAACTTTAAGACTTGTGGACTTCCACAGGGGATCCCAGTCAAGTTGGAAATATGGAGTCAGAGTACCGAGACTCGCATCCAGCAGGATTTTGCATATGGCGAAGCAACAGCAAGAATCGTTGGGTTTGAGCATTGAGCTTTGAACTGCATTGTCTTGAAATCCTGCATCCTTAAAAGGAAGCTATGTGTCAAGGTTCCAAGTAACAGACACAATGCAATCAAACCTCTGAGGCTTAGGTGTTCCTCAAAGTAGAGATTTATTAGGCCTGTCCTATTGGCACATCTGGTGAAAACCCGACTCTGAAGGTCCCGCGGTTTTCCCCACTCAAATTAAAAGTCAAAGTTCTTTCCCCCAATCCACATGTCCATCACATGGTCCCATCCGGTCACAGCCCCACGCCTCCCCAGCACCTTGGTTCCCAAGAAAAAATTATATTTTGGCTACAAGTCCCCAGCTATCTTTATTCCCCCCCTCCCCCATTCTATTCCCACAGCTCCAACCAGCCATGCTGTGGCAGCCTTGAAGATGCTCCAAAAATGGCTTCAGGGTTGACATCATTGTTTCTTCTAGGGCAGTGGTCCCCAACCTTGACAACTTTAAGACTTGTGAACTTTTAACTCCCAGAATTCTGAGAGTTGAAATCCAAATCTTAAAGTTGCCAAGGTTGGAGACCCCTGTTCTAGGGGGAATTAAGCTGGCTGGAGAATTCTGGGAGTTGAAGTCCACAAGTTTTAAAGTTTCCAAGGCTGGAGACCCCTGAGCTAGGATATAGATTTTTTTCCTGTTATGCCAGCTACTCTTAAATGTGCAAGGACTGTTTTGAGAGAAGGTGACTCAGTCATAAAATGTCCAATTACTGACTGACATTTGGTAACTCAGGTAGGTCTTCATACCAGAGTCTTTTTTTTTTTTTTTTTGGTTATGAAAACCTGGCTATTTATAGTGACGTAGAATAAAAATTGCAATCTATTTTTGATATACTGAAGTACATGCTTTTCAAATAAAAGAATGGTATTATAATGACCCAAAACGCGTGGTTGAATACCATCTTATCCTGTCTCGTGGCCGCCAGCTCTGTAAACCATGCTTAAGGGGAAATTTGTCCTGGGAGGGGCCATATGCAGAACATCTGGAAGAGGCCATATGCAGAAACACTGCTGGAGTTGTAGTTCGCTGGAAGGTATTTATCGGAACTAATCACCCAGCTGAAATAGCATTAGCACTTAGACTTATATACCACTTCATAGTCCTTTTACAGCCCTCTCTAAGCAGTTTACAGAGTCAGCCTCTTGTCCCCCAACAATCTGGGTCCTCATTTTACCCACCTCAGAAGGATGGAAGGATGAGTCAACCTTGAGCCTGCTGAGATTTGAGCTGCCAAATTGCAGGCAGCCGGCAATCAGCAGAAGTAGCCTGCAGTACTGCACTCGAACCACTGTGCCACCGCAGCTCAATAACAAGAGTTGTAAACTAATAAATCAACAGCACACCACTGGGTGTCACTTGAACATCGGGTACTATCTAACGAAATTCAATGGTGAAAAAAGTAAGGTTCTATATTTAGGCATGAAAAACAAAATGCACAGTATAGGTGGTACCTCACTCAATAGTAGTAAATGTGACAGGGATCTTGGAGTCCTAGTGGACAACCATTTCAATATGAGCCAGCCGTGTGCAGCAGCTGCCAAAAAAGTCAACACAGTTCTGGGCTGCATCAACAGAGGGATAGAATCAAGATCACGTGAAGTGTTAATACCACTTTTTAAGGCCTTGGCGAGGCCACACTTGTAATGCTGCATCCAGTTTTGGTCGCCATGATGTAAAAAAGATGTGGAGACTCTAGAAAGAGTGCAGAGAAGAGCAACAAATAGGATTAGGGGACTGGAGTCTAAAACATAAAGAACGGTTGCAGGAACTGTGTATGTCTAGTCTGATGAAAAGAAGGACTAGGGGAGACATGATAGCAGTCTTCCAATATCTCAGGGGCTGCCACAAAGAAGAGGGAGGCAAGCTATTCTCCAAAGCACCTGAGGGCAGGACAAGAAGCAATGGGTGGAAACTCATCAAGGAGAGAAGCAACTTGGAACTAAGGAGAAATTTCCTGACAGTGAGAACAATTAACCAGTGGAACAACTTTCCTCCAGAAGTTGCGAATGCTCCAACACTGGAAGTTTTTAAGAAGAGGTTGGATAATCATTTGTCTGAAGTGTTGTAGGGATTCCTGCCTGGGCAGGGGATTGGACTAGAAGACCTCCAAGGTCCCTTCCAACTCTTGTTATTCTATTCACCCAATTTGGAGAGTGTGCCGGGGGTATGTTGCACAGAGAGGTCTGGAAGAGAGGCTTTAAACTGCTGGACACCAGTGTGTCAAGTATTGATAGTGGGGAAGGGATTTCTTTTTTGCAGGTCCAATATTCATCATCAATTGTGAATAAGTCACAACAAGGCTGAAATGGTTCAAAATGCTGCTTGGTTATGGACAGTTTTGCATCCAAGCCCAGGAAGGGATTTCACACAATATATTTCATTGACAGACCTGATCAGCTCCATGACGCATCTCTTCTGCTGGAAAAATATTTATTTACACTCTTTTTAATACATGTACAAATGTCTACAAGCACCAACATCTTTTAAATCCAAAGGAATGTGCCAGGTGCGGGCTAAGCTCACATGAAGTTCTATTTTCCTAACATTTGTCAGGATTCAATATCGGCAGGGATGCTTTTTTGAAATTCCAAAATAGTTTCATGCACATTGACTATCCTCTTTTCCCAGAATTTAGATTGAGGCTGTTTTTGGGGGGCAGTCACGCATTGCAAATAATTTTTTTAATAATGATTCTTTTTTAATACAAAATGGTGAATATGGTTCTCTCTTACTGTACTGGCTTAAAACACTACAATTTCATCTTCTTTTGGACAGCTGGGCACCATGCTTGTCCAATACCAGTATTCTTCTTAAATAAGAGATGTGGAATTTTTAAACTCTAAACCCTTCTGTACACTGTTCCTTCATAAAGCATTCTTTTCTGCAGTTTAAAGGTAAAGGTTCCCTTTGCACATATGTGCTAGTCGTTCCCGACTCTAGGGGGCAGTGCTCATCTCCGTTTCAAAGCCAAAGAGCCAGCGCTGTCCGAAGACGTCTCCGTGGTCATGTGGCCGGCATGACTCAATGCCAAAGGCGCACGGAACGCTGTTACCTTCCCACCAAAGGTGGTCCCTATTTTTCTACTTGCATTTTTTAACGTGCTTTCGAATTGCTAGGTTGGTAGAAACTGGGACAAGTAACGGGAACTCACCCCGTTACGTGGCACTAGGGATTCGAACCGCCGAACTGCCGATCTTCTGATCGACAAGCTCTGCATCTGAGCCACCGCGTCCCTTTTCTGCAGTTTAGCCAAGGCTAAACGTGCTTCTTTCAGCAATCATGATTCCACTTATGTATATAAAAAGAAAAAAAAATGGAGATAAATGTTGAGCCTGTGAATGACAAAAAAAGTCCTGAACATTTTTCAAATCTGCACTGAACCTCGATGTAGATAATAGGGAAGGCCCCAGTATAGAGCTAGATAAGTAGTAAGTTGGCCATTGCTTGAGTGGGGAGCCCTACATCAGTTGATGGAAAGCTGTTCCAGATTCCTCTGCTTTTGTCCAGGAGGTTCAGAAGTGAAAATGAAGCCCGGCCTTTTCACCTCTTAGGACCGCCACATCTTGCTATAATGAAAGGCATAAGAGCAAAACTCCATGTATTCGTGTCTGGCGAGCATTAAGGCCTTCACCTGTCACGAAACTCAAGTCTGACCAATAAAAGTTGAATCCTGAGCGAATTAAGGTCCATGATATATGCATGCAACACTGTTTGAAAAGCTTCCTGTCAGAATATTCATGACTAGGAAGACATGGTAACAAGGTCAGCCAACGAATAGGCATGGCAACAGATCAGCCAATGGGAGCTGAAACAGTTTGGAGTCTGGGCGTGGCTCAGCTCTGAGTCTGTGCAAAAAGGAAACTGAAACTAGTCTGTGCTCTGAAGCTGCAAACAAGTCTGAACTAGTCTAGTCTGCCTCTCTGAACTGATCTGAAACTGAAGAACCACTCTTGGTATTGTATATATTACTTCATGTGCTGTTATGTATATAAAGAAGTTAATGAATCCTGCTGAATCAGTTTACCTGTGTGTGCTTTCCGGATTTGATTTTGCAACAAACTCGGACACTTCCAAGATTCCTTTTGCTGTTGGTTCCAGACAGTTCTCCCAACATGTTCTTCAGAACTTCCTCCTCATCCTCCTGACAACACTGGATCAAGCATCTTTCCCCATGTTTTGGCTTCAAGACAGTGAAGATAGCAAACCATCAAAGGGCATCATTCCAAAGAAGGTCATAATTGCCTTAAACGGCAGCAACAATCCATTCGGAGCAGTCCCAAGGCCTATCTGAACAGCTTCTGCCCATTCTTGCTGTATGATTACCAAATTCCATATTTATCTCCTTCACTGACTGCAGCTGACCGCTGGATGGTCCAGTTTCCACAACTGCCACTTCTTCTTCATTTCAGATTTCACCTGGAACAACAAGAATGTTTGAGAGTTTGTGTTTCTTTCTGTGCCTCACAGCATTTAAGCTCTGCCGACCCAGGGGACACAGTGGCTAAGACGCTGAACTTGTCGATTGAAAGGTCAGCAGTTCAGCGGTTCGAATCCCTAGCGCCGCGTAATGGGGTGAGCTCCCGTTACTTGTCCCAGCTTCTGCCAACCTAGCAGTTCGAAAGCACATTAAAAAATGCAAGTAGAAAAAAAGGGACCACCTTTGGTGGGAAGGTAACAGCGTTCCGTACGCCTTTGGTGTTGAGTCATGCCGGCCACATGACCACAGAGATGTCTTCGGACAGCGCTGGCTCTTCGGCTTTGAAACGGAGATGAGCACCGCCCCCTAGAATCGGGAACGACTAGCACGTATGTGCGAGGGGAACCTTTACCTTTACCTTTAGGCTTCCTCTTGTAAGCTTACAGTAACTCTGTAAAGCTGAAATCCTACACTCCCATACTGCCCATCTCCGCTCGGTGTCCGTGAGTTTTTTGGACACATATGCGCAAGGAAGCAGCCACCCTTGGGGGTCTTCCAGGAGGAGCACTGCTGTCACTGTAACGTCGCTGGCGTCAGCCTGGACAATGAACTGCCTATCTGGGTCTGGGTGCTGAAGGATGGGCTCCTCTACAAACCTTCCCTCTATTTTTTTTATTTAAAAAAAAAACATAGCCAATTAACATGCTCTTAATTGCTCTCAGTCTAGACCAGCAAAATTGGCCAGGGAATACCGGGAGTTGAAATCCGTATTTTTTAAATTTGCCATGATTGAGAAACTCTGGTACAGACCATCTCTGCAAGTGCCATTTTAATCTAAAGTTGGAGATAGCCTGAAGGGACCTTCTGAAACGGTTCAGAATTAGTGATGGGTCAAGAGAGGTGGAGGAGGAGATACTCACTTCCTTATTGGCAAAGCAGTAGAGAACAGCAACCAGAAACCCCTGTAGGAGATAGAACACGTTATCTATTAGACACATCTGTCACGATACTTAAAATGGTGGTGATTGGGCATTGGGTCTGGATTAAGTTAGACAATCAGAATTGAGGATAAGGTGGTATCCTGTTTAACCCAAATCTTGCATTATGAAAATTACATTTTGGGATCAGTTGTAGACCTTGTGGTCCCTTCCCACTCTACAACTATTGTCTCTTAGATTTAATTCTAAAAAATTTCATGCACTCCAGAGCCAAATCAGGTTCAGATTAGGGGTGAAATATTCCCGGTTCGGACCGGATCACCCAATCCGGTAGTGGTGGTGGGTGGTTCAGAAATCCCTGCCACCCCCCAATGCCCAGCTGAGCCATGCAATCATCAGAGGCTTTTTTTAAAAAAAACTTTTAAAAGCATTTGTTCTACAATATCTGAAAGATAAATTGGAATGGCACTGAGGTGATAGTTACCTGGAAGGAGTTGAGGAAAAGTGTGAAGAAAACTTTGATGTAGCGCAAGATTCCCGTGGTTTGCTCGTCTGTGGCGAAGATGAAGACCACTTCATGGATCCCAAAGAGAGGGATGAGGGTGAGGGTGGCCTTGGCTAACCTGGAAGAGAGTGTGGAGATGTCAGAATTAATAGGGCAGAATCAGGCCTAGATACAACCTTCTGTTAGGAAGCCACAATCAGCCATCATTGCTGGCCTGGAGATGTCAACCCACCGCAGTTTATAATCCGCGTAGTCCTTCTGACTTGCCCGTAATTTAGCCAAGATCACTTTGAGAATTTGCATGAAAATCAACAGATTAATCTGGGAAGAAAAAGGAAGCATGCATTAGAAGATGACCGAGGTTTCTGAACAAATATTTTCATTACAGAATAAGGTTAAAAAGATGAAATCAGTAATGATTTCGTATTTGCTGAAATCTTGAGAAAGCAATTTTGAAAACCTATTCCAGGCATCGAAGCAGTTCCTTTAACTCCATTGATTAGATATTCAAACTCCAATAGAGCAACTGAAACTGGAAAAAGAAGAACCTTTCTACAATAAAATATTTATATACGCAGGTAGTTCTCAATTTACGACCGTTCACTGAGCCCAAAATTTCTGTTGCTAAGTGAAACAATTGTTAAATTTGTGAATTTTGTCCCATTTTATGACCTTTCTGGCCATTCTGATTAAATGAATCACCGCAGTTGTTAAATTACTAATATGGTTATTAAGTGAATCTGGCTTCGCTATTGACTTTGCTTAACAGATGGTTGCAAAAGGGGATCACATGCAGTGGTGAGTTGCCCCCGGTTCAGACCGGTTCTATAGAACTGGTAGTAAAACTGGCTAGAGGCTCCGCCCACCGACCCTGACGTCATCAGGAAGCTTCTACACATGAACTAGAATTTCACAAAATTTCTGATTGCACCACGTCCCCTCATTTTCCTTCCATTCCAACCGGAGTAGTGCTTACTGTAGATGCCAGTAGAATAGGGATACGAATAATCCACCAGTAAGCCATGTTCTCATTAACTCCCCAGCACCTGCAGTATACAAAATAAGGCAACCATTAAACATAAATAAGACCACGTGCGCATGTCTGTTTTTTGGTTGTTTTGGGGGCCGTTTTCAGGCCAAAAACAGGCCTGAAAGTGGCCCAAAAAACTGCCTGAAAATGGCCCAAAAATGGTCTGTTCTTTGGCTGGTTTTAGGCTGTTTTCCGGCACTCCGGCACCTGCAAAGACCAGCTGGCAGGCGCGCCAGAAGAGCATCTGGTGATGGCGTGCGTGCCCACAGAGAGGGCTCACTGCGTGATGGTGCCATAGGTTCACCATCACAGCCTTAACGGATTCCGACTTCCATGGCCACCATCCTGCTGTCTGTATCAACCAACACCTTTTCGCTTTCTGTCCCCTTTGTGATTCTTCTCTGTGCCGTTTCTAAGGTCTCAACATCATTTTGGGATGGTGGTGATGCTATGCCAACTTGCAAGTCCTATAGCATGCAGAACTAAGGTCTGTTTGGCCCAGACTTTCCTTTGCAGTGCTCCCTTCAAGCATCCCCAATTCTAGCATCTTTAGAATAACCCAACATCTTTCCTCTCCCATCCATGATAGGAATCTTATGAAATAGTTGACACATTTTCTTTGTTACAAATGGTTCAGATCTGGAGGAAAAGTACCCGGATTTTTCGGACTGTAAGATGCACCAGTGTATAAGATGCACCAAGATTTCAAAGAGGTAAACAAAAAAAAAAAAATTTGCCCTCCCCAGGCCCCAGGAGCAGTTTGCAGGCCTCCCAAACCCTTTGAGCGTCCCGTTTTTGCACAAAACTGGCCCCTTTTTCACAAAAACAGAGTTGGTTTTACCCTGCCCAGCCCCCAGGAGCACTCTGCAGGCCTCCCAAAGCCTCTGCACATCCTGTTTTTCGCAAAAATGAAACGAGCGGGGTGGGGCTTCAGGAGGCCAAAAATGGCTATATTTGGTATATAAGACGCACCAATATTTCCACTCTCTGTTAGGGAGTAAAAAATAGTCCATCTTATACTCCAAAAAGTATGGTACTTTTTCCTCCAGAAAGGTTGTCGAAGAAGACAGCAAAGGGGTGACATTGTCTACCATCTACATGAGCTTCATAGATAGGTAGGTAGATAGGTAGGTAGAAGATAGAAGAGATAGATAGATAGATAGATAGATAGATAGATAGATAGATAGATAGATAGATAGATAGATAGATAGATGATAGATGATAGATAGATGATTGATAGATAGATAGATGATAGATAGAAGAGATTGATTGATAGATTGATAGGTAGATAGATAGATGATAGATAGATGATAGACAGATGATAGAAGAGATAGATAGATGATAGAAGAGATTGATTGATTGATAGATTGATAGGTAGATAGATAGATTGATAGATTGATAGATAGATGATAGATAGATGTTAAATAGATAGATAGATAGATAGATAGATAGATAGATAGATAGATAGATAGATAGATAGATGATAGAAGAGATTGATTGATTGATTGATAGGTAGATAGATAGATAGATGATTGATAGATGATAGATAGATTATAGAATAGATAGATAGATAGATAGATAGATAGATAGATAGATAGATAGATAGATAGATGCTTAAAAGTGGTTCCCACCCTGTATCTCCAGACTCACTCTGTGTTTTCCTTCAAGTATTTGGCAGCCATCCAGGGTACCACAAAGGCCACAGGGGTCCCTATTTATAAAAAAAAAAAAAAAGGAAAAAGGAAAAACGATCATGGGAATCAGCCAGCAAGTTGTGTCAGATATGAACAACCTGATCCACATGTGAAGAATTCAATTAGCCACTTTATTGCTTATTGCTACATCACAAGAACCTTTCCAGACTGGCAGTTTGCATCTGGGCTAGACAAGTGAAAATTCAACAGCATTTAAAGGGTGGGTGTTGGGCTTTGCCCTTTTGCGCCTTTGTAAAGATTCCAGGCTAATTCCCCGTTTGATTCCTCCCCCTCCTAGCTTGGCCAGTCTCTCTTTAACAAGTTGGTTCCTGCCTCCTGTTTTATTTTACTGGTTTTTCTTAGGTGCTGAAAACATTGCACCCAAGAAATAAGTCTCAAGATTCCGTAAGCCATTGAATTGATCCAATTTAAGGAGGGGAAATGGCCCAGGGGAATGCAAATTTGGCAATTTGGAATCGGTTCTGCAGATTTTAAAATGGCACCATAAAATGCTTTCTATTATTCTGACTCAAGGAAGGAAAGAGAAAAAAAAACTAAAAAGAAAAAAATAAAGGATGGACGAACGGACGGAAAAGGATACAGGTAGACTTATTATTATTATTATTATTATTATTATTATTATTATTATTATTATTATTATTATTTATTCAATTTGTATCCCGCCCTTCTCCTCGTGGACTCAGGGCGGTGCACAGCCAGAACTAAAACACATACCAATACAAAATATTAAATTTTAAAAGAATTATATAACTGTGGCCCAAAATTTAAAACATTGAAACTAAAACCCATTTGACAATTTAAAAGGCTAAAAAAAAGTGGGGGGGAGGGTTTCACACCAGCCCTGCTTGATGGAAAAGAAAAGTTTTTAGGGCATTGGAGATCCGATATCCTTCATATCTCCGGGGGCAAATTGTTCCAGAGGGCAGGAGCTGCCACAGAGAAGGCCCTCCCCCTGGGGGTCGCCAGCCGACATTGCCTGGCTGACGGCACCCTGAGGAGTCCCTCTCTGTGGGAGTGTACTGGTCGGTGGGAGGCTATCGGCGGCAGAAGGTGGTCCCTTTGACTGATAATCATTTGTTTAGCGACTGTTTGAAGTTACAATGACACTGAAAAAGCGACTTCACGGCCAGTCCCTACAACCAGTTACAGCATCCCTATTTTACATACGGAGTCGAACTATTAGCTGCAAACACCTCATTTCTGTGCTTGAAAACAAAGGTTGGTAGGATGATCCCATTTCATCTCCATCTGCCTCCCCAAAGGTATCCTGAATGTAATGGGGGCTTCTCTACCGTGATGTCCTCCAAATATGTTGTGCATAATGGGGAAGACTGAAATAATTTGAATCCTGCCCCCCCCCACAACATTAAAGGAACCAAACCATCTTCTTCCCTCATTTCATCTCACCCCAGCCAAGGTAGAGGTACAGCGTGTAGTAATTCTTCTCTGAAAACACGGCACCAATCAGCAGCTTGTATAGGTAGACGGCCTCCACCAGAAACCAATAGTGATTGGCTAGAATGCAGTACTGCATCAAAACCTGAGCCACCCGGCAACCAATGGCAGCCTAAGAGAAGGGAAGCAGAGAAAAGAGCCGTGGAAAGAGTGGCACGGATGATGTTACCTGGTTTGATAATGAAATATCTGCAAGAAAACCACGAAGTTTAGAGAGCACCAAGGACTCCACAGTCCTCCTCCTCCTCTTTGCAAACCCTACTCCCTTCTAACACTGGTCAGGTCATGAAATGCCTGCAAGCTCAGAGAGCACCAAGGACACCGTTCTTCTTCTTCTTCTTCTTCTTCTTCTTCTTCTTCTTCTTCTTCTTCTTCTTCTTCTTCTTCTTCTTCTTCTTCTTCTTCTTCTTCTTCTTCTTCTTCTTCTTCCTCCTCTTCTTCTTCCTCTTCCTCCTCCTCCTCCTTCCTTCTTCTTCTTCTTCTCCTTCTCCTTCTCCTGCTCCTTCTCTTTCTCCTTCTCCTCCTCCTCCTCCTCCTTCCTTCTTCTTCTTCTTCTCCTCCTCCTTCTCCTGCTCCTTCTCTTTCTCCTTCTCCTTCTCCTTCTGCTCCTGCTCCTGCTCCTTCTTCTCCTTCTTCTCCTTCTCCTTCTTCCTCTCCTCCTCCCCCCCTCCTTCTCCTCTTTGCAAACCCTACTCCCTCCTAGTACTGATGATGTCACCTAGTTGGGTTATGAAACATCTGCAAGAAAACCACAGAGAGCACTAAGGACTCCACAGTTCAATTAGCTTTCACCCCAGGTAGCAAAATACTAAGCTAAGTTAGTTCTAGTGCAGATCCTATCTGAACCATTCTTCACATCCATCTAGTCCACACCTTACTCTAAACTGTAACATAAGTAGTTTTGGCTTAGTTTGTTGAGTGAATTCGGATGATAATGATTTGCAAACCAAGGATCATGTCTCAGTAAGTCCTGTAGGCCCAGACAATTGTGGTTTATTCAACTAGTCATGACATCTCGTGTTTAATGTGTGGAATCAGCTGGATCCAAGGAGAAGTTTGACGTAGGCTACAAGTCTTTGTAGGACAGGAACATAAAGTCTGTGGATATTCTCAGTCATCCAGGTCATGGTTGTCCCAAAGGTGCTTTTTCAGGAGACAACTGGACTTTTATTTTTTTTACTTTACTTTATTTTGGATTTATATACTGCCCTACTCCTGAAGGACTCAGGGCGGTGAACAGCCAAAAGATAAAACACACATAATACAAAACTTAAAAAACAATGTAAAAACACATTAAATAATTTGGCCCAAACAAATTAAAACACCCCCATTGTTTTAAAACAGATTTAAAATAACGGTTAAAAGGAAGTTAGGCCAGGCCAGCCTGTTGAAATAAAAAGGTCTTGAGGGCATGGTGGAAGAGACTTTCTTGTGAAGAGGTTTCGCTTCTCATCCAAGAAGCTTCTTCAGTTCTGACTGAATGGTGGGGAATGGAAGGATTGATATTCCTTGCAGGCAGCTGGTCATTTGCATCCTTTTATTTATTTTATTTTATTTTATTAAAATTTATATGCTGCCCTTCTCCCGAAGGACTCGGGGCAGCTCACAACAATAAAATCACAATAAAACAGCAATAATAAATAAGATTAAAAGATTCAATTAAAATCCCACAATTAATTAAAACTCCCAAAACAGAATCAGACAATTTGCTTAAAAAGCCATGTCTTCAGGTCTTTGCGGAAGGAACAGAGATCAGGGGCCATCTGGAGCCCGGTGGGTAACTTGTTCCAGAGGGTCGGTGCAGCCACAGAGAACGTCCTCATCCTGGGCGCCGTCAGCTGACATTGTCTGGCCGACGGCACCCAGAGGAGGGCAGCCCTATGTGAGCGCACTGGGCAGTGGGAGGACGGTAGGAGGTGATCCTGCAAGTACGCCGGGCCCATGCTATGAAGGGCCTTATAGGTGAGAACCAGCACCTTGAAGCGGAGGGTCGTGGAAGCACTTGGAGGTTTATCTGTGTCCTCAGAGTCACCTGAGTGGTGCAAATAGTTCCTGTAGTCTGCAATTTTTCCTCTGGAAATCCATTCCTACTCCTACACCATTCAAAGGGGTTCATCCCAAATTCTTGTAAGAAAGTCCAGTTGCCTTCTGAAAAAGCACCTTTGGGATGACAGGAACTTAACTCCCACTGGAGGATAAGAAAGAAGCCTCTCATCCCCTGGACAATGGCTTCTACAACGGCTGCCCGACAATCCTTGTGCTTGTCCCTGGCTTAAAACCTATCACTATGAGAAGACCTGAGGAAAAAACCCTTCTGAGATCTTTTAACTTCCACTGTCTGAAACTTCCCTTAGGAAGACGGTACTTACCTCGTGACTCAATAAGTCTTCCCAGTCAGACATCTGGAAGGTCTCCCTTCCCCACATCTTCTCCAGCAATGCATCCTTCACAATCACCGATATGGCCCGTAGACCAAAGGAAGCAAAAAGATTAGCGTGAATATAATTCCGAGTGCAGCGAAGTCTCCTGAAAGATCAAGGGAACATGACCATCATCAATAGGCAAAGTTGCCAATGATTAAATCAGCGAATAGAAAATGTCTTTGATGGTGAGAACCTTCATTATATGGTGGAATCAACTGGAGGAAGAGTTTCCTCTTATTGGGGGCTTTTCAAGGAGAATTGAGCTGCCATGTGTTTGGAATGATCTACAACAGAGGTGTCCAACCTTGACAAATTAAGACTTGTGGACTTCAACTCCCAGAATTCCCCAGCCAGGAAATCTGGCTGTTCTGACCTAAGCTTCCTGAGACAGTAAAAAGCACACGATTAGTCCCAGAAACCCTTTTTTTATTTCAATGGCTTATGTTCATTCGAAGCCCGTAATTAGTCACAAATAGTTTGTAAAGAGTCCGACAGAAGTCTGCCACAGTCCTTCGGGATAAGGCTGATAAGCACCCGCCTTTATCTCCCGTGACACGCTGCCAAAAACCTAATTGGCAATTAGCTTTGCAAGGCCACATGGAGCACAGAGTCAAAACAGAGCTGCAGAATTTAAACTGACCAGAATGAACAAAGTTGCTTCCTGCAAAGGCTCACATGCCTTTGCTCCTCCTTTATGTCTTATGGAAGGGGACAATCATCTCCAAGCCTTACTCCTGAGTCGCCCCTTTTGTCTTAACTGTTCTTGCCTTCTGGCAGCTCTGCGCATGTGTGCACTGGGAACAGGCTCCCCCTGTTCCTCTACCCCGCTGATGTCCGACTCTGGAGGCTCCGGAGGCAGCACATAACTCTCAGATGGCCCTGGCCTCCTCTCTGCTTCTGCCTCTGATGCAGAGCCCTCGTCCGAGCCTTCCCCAGACTCCAGGACTGCCCATGTTCCTCCCCAGCCTCCTCACTGTCTGACTCTGCTACCAGCTCTGCATGCCGTCGACGGACCACAACACTGGCTGGGGAATTCTGGGAGTTGAAGTCCACAAGTCTTAAAGTTGCCGAGGTTGAACACTCCTGGTCTGAAGAACCTTATATTTTTATGAAAGAGTCTCAAAAGAAGGAGCTTTCCATTTTATTTTGTGTTAGTATGCAGTCCTGGTGCCGTATTTTAAGGAGAATTCAGAGAAGCTGGAGCAAATTCAGACAACGCCAACAAGAATAAAAGGAAGGTCAAAAAGTAAACGCTATAAAGAAAGGCAGAAAGAGATGGATATATTTAGCCCTGAGCAAAATGGCTAAAAGAAAATAGGCCAGCTAAATCTTTTTAATTCTTGAAAAGATATCACAAAGAACGAAGGTCAAGATTTGGTCTTCATTATTTCAGAGTGTTGGAAACTGAATAATGGATTTAAGATACAGAAAGGAAAACTCCAGTTTAATTTTAGGAAAAAGGTTGAAATAATCCCTGTATTAACTACTAATAGAAGAGAATATTTGTAGCTGTGGGGTCCTTGATGCTCTCTGAGCTTGGTTGTTTCTTGCAGACATTTCATTACCAAACTAGGTTTCATTATCAATGCACAATGAAGGAAGGACCCTTCTATATCACTGTTTCACAACCTTGGCAAATTTTAAGATGTGTGGAGTTCAACTCCCAGGCATTTCCAGAAAAGCTCTATGCTGGGAGTTGAAATCCACATAATTTTAGAATTGCTAAGGTTGAGAAAAGGGACATGGTGTCTCAGTAGCTAAGACGCTGAGCTTGTCAATCAAAAGGTCAGCATCTCAGCAGTTCAAATCCCTAGTGCCGCATACGGGGTGAGCTCCCGTTCCTTGTCCTGGCTTCTGCCAACCTAGCAGGTCGAAAACACGTAAAAAATGCAAGTAGAAAAATAGGGATCACCTTTCGTGGGAAGGTAACAACATTCTGTGCGCCTTTGGCGTTGAGTCATGCTGGCCACATGACCATGGAGACGTCTTCAGACAGCGCTGGCTCTTCGGCTTTGAAATGGAGATGAGCATCGCCCCCTAGAGTCGGGAACGACTAGCACATATGTGCGAGGGGAACCTTTACCTTTACCTAAGGTCGAGAAACACTGCACTATATTATTGTGGTCTCAACCTTCTCCAAATTTGGTGCTTGGAAGCTTCCTCAGCGATCGTGGGGAGCATTACCTGAAGACAGTCAGGATGAGTAGAGCCAAGGTCAGGGCCAGGAGCGACAGGGAGTAGCCCACTGTGTAGAGGACTTTGAAGCTGACCATCAGGCGATGAGCTGCTTCCTACAGAAGAAAGAAAGAGGTCTATCAAGCAGGTGAAAAGGAGCCGCAGCCCACCGATTGCATTTTGGGGTGGAGGGGAGGTAGCAGCCTGGGTGTGGGAGAGGAAGAGGATCATTTCAGTGTAGAACAAATCAACTTACTGTTTTCACCATTAAGTACAACAAACCAGAGCACTCATTGTAGTGGGGAAAAGATCTATGTCCTATGCATACTTTTACCAATGTAAAATTGAAACGGCTAACCAGAAATCAAACACCCTCCATTTTTCATCAGTTATACGTTGTGTTATCTAAAGCAGACTTCCTCCCTCCCTCCCTCTCTTTCAAGAGGGGCCCAGTTGCCTCCTGAAAAAGCACCTTTGGGACATTCATCATACAATTTAACTTCCAGACCCCTCATCATCCTTGTTGTTCTTCTGCACTCTTTCTAGGAACTCAACATCTTTTTTTTTTTTTTTTTGGTTTGGTATCTTGGTGACCAGAATTGGACGCAAGTGTGGCCTCAACTAATGCAGTTTGGCATGGTACAATCACTTCTCGGGACTATAGAAACTATTCCTCTCTCGATATCTGAAGAGCATTCCTTGTAAATCATTACCCTGATATGCCACTCAGTTCCAAGTGACTTTGTTTCTCACCTCTTTCGTGGTGGTTTCCATCTCTTCGATACACTGGACGTGATCCCGCCAGAACGCCGTCTCGTTCAGCAGCACCCAATTCCCATCAAGCCCACATTGGCGGCTCACGACCCCATGTTTAACTGCAAGCACAAACAGTCAGAATCAGCAAGGACTCTACATCTGTCTCCTTGATTTTCACCCCTTGTCCTATATAGGCAGAAAAGAAGGAGTCAAGGACAGAGATGATTAAAGGGACTGGAGGATTAAACATATAGTGAACGGTTGCAGGAACTGGGCCTGGCTAGTCTAGTGAAGAGAAGGACCAGGGGAGACAGGATAGCAGTCTTCCAATATTTGAGGGGCTGCCCCAAAGAGGAGGGGGTCAAGCTATTCTCCAAAGCAGCTGAAGGCAAGACAAGGAATAATGGATGGAAACTGAACAAGGAAAGATTCAACTTGGAAATAAGGAGAAATTTTCTGACATTGAGAACAAACAACCAGTGGAACAGAAGTTGCCTTCAGAAGTTGTGAGAACTTCATCACTGGAGGCTTTCAAGAATAGACTGGACTGCCATCTGTCAGAAATGGTGTAAGGTCTCCTGCTTGGTTGGGGGGGATGAACTAGATGACCTACAAGGTCCCTTCCAATTCTGTTCTTGAGTTGGAGTTCCTAGAGAAGCCCTTTTTCATAGGGCCTCTCTAGGAGTTCATCCCTCACAGACCCATTCAGTGTCAATTACTATGACGTGGGTGATGGGGTGAGAGAGGCTGTCTGGACCAGATACCGTATTTTTCAGTGTATAAGACGCTCCGGACTATAAAACGCACCTATATTTTTTGGTGAGGAAAACAAGAAAAAGTAATCTGCCTCTGCCTCCCAGCAATTTTGCCTCGTTGCGGCAAACAGCAAACAGCCTACTTTACTTTCATTTTCATTTTCAGCATAGCTTGATTAGCACAAGAAAAAAAACCCTGCTCCCAGCAATTTACCTCCTTGCAGCAAACAGCAGAGGCCCAGGCAAAACAGCTGGGAGCAAAACAGCTGAAAGTCAGGAGGCCAATCCCACGGACAATCAACTTGTGCTAATTAGGCTGTGCTGAAGCTGAAATGAGCTGTTTCTTCTTGCTGCTTGCTACAAGGAGGTAAATTGCTGGGAGGCAGAGGCCAAAGGGTGGAGGCCAGTGGGTGGGCGGGGCTACATTCGCTGTATAAGATGCATCTAAATTTCCATCATGGTTCAAACATCTCAAGAGCTTTAGAACCTAGAGAGGCTCAGCGTCCTTCATATAACTTTTTTTTATTCCTGAGGATCAACGTGGGACCAAAAAGGGACATGGTTAGAATCTTTAAGAGGTCTCAAGTGCTATACTTTGTGGGTTGGTTGGCAGATATGCACAAGAAGGTTTTCACACAACATAAAGAACACCTGTCCAATATTTGAGGGGCTGCCACAGAGAGGAAGGGGTCAAGCTATTTTCCAAGACACCCGAAGGCCAAACAAGGAATAATGGATGTAAACTGACCATGGAGAGATTCAACCTGGAAATAAGGAGAAACTTTCTGACAGAGCAATCAACTCATGGAACAGAAGTTGACTTCGGAGGTTGTGGGAGCTTCATCCCTGGAAGCTTTCAAGAAGAGACTGGACTGCCATTTGTCAGAAATGGTGTAGGGTCTCCTGCTTGGATGGGGGGTGGACTAAATAACCTACAAGGTCCCTTCCAACTCTGTTTATCTGTATCTGTAAACACTGTTCTATTAAGTCTACAATCATCTGCTTTTCTTCTGATAGCCACCAGATGGAGAAGTTATCAAAGAATGCCTTACTGAGTAGCCCAGAAACGGTCTAGCATTCTCACTGGGGGATATCTGGGGGATTCTGGGAGTTGATACCCGGTAGATTTTTTTAAAAAAATATTATTTAATCAATTAGTTCAATTTGCGTGCTTCCCAGATCCAACCAACTCTATCAAAAGATACCAGGTGATGATTTAAAGCAGAAGTAGGCAGAAGATGGGTTAGGATGGTTTGGCAGACTGTTTCATGCCGAAGTTTAGTATATCGTTTGGTTAGATTTTCATGGAGCAAAACAACGCAGAGCAGTTAGACAAAGGTTAGATTGGATGAACATTTTGTAATATGGATGTTTTGGAGTAATGGAGTTTTAATTTTTGATTTTCACATTCTTATTTTTTCCATTAAAAAAGGAGGAGATGAAACAAACTCACTTCAGTGTATCTAGGAAGCAATCTAATTGGGATGCTTTGCTGATCCCTTTCCAAGCACTCCAAAATCCCAACCTTACTTACCTTTCTCGTACCAGGGTAGATAGAAAGGACAAGATACATTGACAATCGCTCCTGGATTCCCATCTGGCCAGCATGCATACATATCAAATGTCCGGTTGCAAAAGAGACCTGCAAGGCACAGAGGCAAGATTGGTTGGGTAGGATGACCGTGATTTAACTTGGAATAGGACAGTGATGGCGAACCTATGGCATGCGTGCCACAGGTGGCACGCATAGCCATATCAGTGGGCATGCCAGCTCAGCTCTGGCACGCATGAGTGCATCGGCCAGCTGATTTTTGGGCCTTCTGGGCCCACCAGAAGTAGGGAAACAGGGTTTCCTGCCTCCAGAGGGCCTGGGGGGGGCATTTTTCTTTCTCACCTGGCTCCAGATCCTCTCTATGCATCTGGGGAGGGCAAAAACAGCCTTCCCCACTCCCTCGGAGGCCCTCCAGAGGCCTGAAACGGCCCATTTCCCAACTCCCGGTAGGACAGGAAGTGACTTTTTTGCTGTCCCCAGCCTCCAGAGCCTCTCTAGGGTTGTGCATGCATGTGCAGGGTGAAGCGCATAGAATTATGGCTGTGGACACGTGCGCAAACCTCCCCCGCCCCCCCCCTCCTGGCACGTGATGGCAAAAAGGTTAGCCATCACTGGTATAGGACTAGAATACCCACATGCATCTAAGGATTGACAGTCAACTGTATTGATACCATGAAACTCTCTACCTTTATTCATTCAACTATTCATTCTTTCCTGGCCTAAACTGTATACCATGGACAGGCTGTGCAACCGACTGAGAAGTGCTGAATCATATAAAACAGAGACATCACTACCGTGTTTCCCTGAAAATAAGACCTAACCAGAAAATAAGCCCTAACATGATTTTTCAGGATGCTCGTAATGTAAGCCTTACCCCCTAAAATAAGCCCCAGTTAAGCTCATCAGCCAGATGGACGCATTTAGTACTGCATTTCCCTGAAAATAAGACCTAACCAGAAAATAAGCCCTAATGTTAATATAAGTCCCAATCTTATTTTTGGGGGAACACAGATAGAAGCCAAAATCACAAGACTGAGTCTACTTTACTTTAGCCATGTCATACATGCAAATTCATTGGAGAAGTCAATGGAGAGCCTTGGTGGTGCAGTGGACTAAGTGCTGTTATGTAGCACTTAGCTGCCAGCTGCCTGCAATTAGTGCGAGTTCAAACCTCACCAGGCTCAAGGTTGACTCAGCCTTCCATCCTTCCGAGGTAGGTAAATTGAGGACCCGGATTGTGGGGGCAATAAACTGACTTTGTAGAAACACCGCTTATGGGGTGGGGGCAAAAGCCCTAATAAGCAGGTATATACAAAAGAATGAAGGCTATTGCTATAAGTGCATTGTAAGCCGCCTTGAGTCTTCAGAGGAGGGCGGCATATAAATTGAACTAATAAAATAAATAAATAAATAAATGGTAGGAACGGTTAGTGGAACAAGAAGACGGGGCAAGCAAAGAACATGTCTTTTTTTTTATTATTGAAAAGTTTTACAAAGAAAATTACCCCCCCATCCCACCCTCCCCCCCAGATTTCCCAGAGCAAAATACAGGGTATTTCAATTAACAATCATAAGCTAAATTAGCCTAACAATTCTTAAACTACCAAATCCCCCACCCCCCGAAACCTTAACTCCACTATGGATAACATAATACTTCTAAAGTTTAACATTCATTCATAAGCTATTTGATATTTTCTTGTCTGATACTTATTTTGAATATAATCAATCCATCTTCTCCAGTCCGATATATATCTTTCTTGTGTATAGTCCTTCAAATACGCTGAAATTTTCGCCATTTCTGCTAAGTTTGTTACTTTCAGTGTCCACTCATCAATAGTGATACAAAGATGAACATCCAACAACTGAAAGAAGCTGTGTTTGATAGAGTAGCATAGAGAGCACTTCTTTTTTTTTTTAAATTTGATTTATATGCCGCCCTTCTCCGGAGACTCAGGGCGGCTTACAATGCGTTAAACAATAGCCTTCATTCTTTTGTATATTTTTATACAAAGTCAGCTTATTGCCCCCACAAACTGGGTCCTCATTTCACCTACCTTAGAAAGGATGGAAGGCTGAGTCAACCTTGAGCCTTGGAGAGATTCGAACCAGCAGAAATTGCAGGCAGCTGTGTTAATGACAGGGTGCACCAAACCACTGTACTATCAAGGCTCTTGCCTATAAAGTCACCAAGACACGACTGAATGGTTAAAACAATCATCCATCATCCATCCATCCATCCATCCATCCATCCATCCATCCATTCCTCTAGGTATGTCTAGTCTAATGAAGAGAATGACTAAGGTTGATATGATAGCAATCTTCCAATGCTTGAGAGGCTATCACAGACAAGAAGTCAACCTATTCTCCAAAGCACCTGAGGGCAGGACAAGAAGTAGTGGGTGAAAGAGAGACCCAACCTAAAACTAAGGAGAAATTTCCTGATATGAGAACAATTAATAATTGCAATGGCTTGCCTCCCAGAGTTATGGGTGCTCCATCATTGGAGGTTTTCAAGAAGTGATTGGACAGCCATTTGTCTAAAATAAAGGGTCTCCTGCTTGGGTAGGGGGCGTTGAACCAGAAGGGGGTTGAACGGTTGCAGGAACTGGGTATGTCTAGTTTAATGAAAAGAAGGATGTGGAGATTCTAGAAAGAATGCAAAGAAGAGCAACTAAGAGGATTAGGGGACTGGAAGCTAAAACATATGAAGAACGGTTGCAGGAACTGGGTATGTCTAGCTTAATGAAAAGAAGGACTAGGGGAGACATGATAGCAGTCTTCCAATATCTCAGGGGCTGCCACAAAGAAGAGGGAGTCAAGCTATTCTCCAAAGCACCTGAGGGCAGGACAAGAAGCAACAGGTGGAAACTAATCCAGGAGAGAAGCAATTTAGAACTAAGGAGAAATTTCCTGACAGTGAGAACAATTAATCAGTGGAACAACTTGCCACCAGAAGTTGCGAATGCTCCAACACTGGAAGTTTTTAAGAAGAGGTTGGATAACCATTTGTCTGAAGTGGTGTAGGGTTTCCTGTCTAAGCAGGGGGTTGGACTAGAAGACCTCCAAGGTCCCTTCCAACTCTGTTATTCTGTTCTGTTCCGTTCCGCTCCACTCTCCATTCCCTTCCCTTCCCTTCCCTTCCCTTCCCTTCCCTTCCCTTCCCTTCCCTTCCCTTCCCTTCCCTTCCCTTCCCTTCCCTTCCCTTCCCTTCTCTTCTCTTCTCTTCTCTTCTTCTATTCTAAGGCCTCCAAGGTCCCTTCCAACTCCGTTATTCTGTAATTTTACCCCCAAGACACCATTGTTACTATGACCAACAGTTCACCAAAGACGCAGACACTCACCTGAAGGATAAGGATCATTTGCCATCTTCTTCATACATTCATCTTTATATCTCAACCACTGGTCAAATGTCTTCTCTAGAATCTTCGCACTGCAACTCTGCATAAAATGACACCTTTGTTAGACTTGTCAGAAGCACAATATTCAGAGCATAACTATCCCTATCTAGATTCCACCCACTCTGGATGGAGTCCCTGTGATTCTGGTGTTCTGGAGCAATGATGAGCAAAGATCTAGAAACTGGCATTTTTGCTCTAAAGCGGGGGTATCCAACCTTGGCAACATTACGTCCTGTGGACCTCCAACTTCCAGAATTCCCGAATAGGTCACAATCCATTCAGTGATTGGCTTCCTCTGAGTGAGGGCCAGTCTTGTCATATAATGTACAGTATTGGCCAAAATTGTGGAAACCTTTTGGGAAAAGTGTTATTTTTTAGGTTTGATGGCTAATAACACCACTTTTTTTGTTTGGAGTTTCAAGATAAGTCTATTTCACTGCTGGAATGGCCTGGGAATAGCCCAGACCTTCACCCAGTTGAAAATCTATGGAGCCGACTAAAGAAACTTGTTAATCAGAAGCGACCCAGCAATAAAATCCGGTTAATAGAAACCATCCTTCAATCTTGGTTTCACATGAAAACAGCTGCAGAACTCAAAGACTTGTTTCACTCCATGGGAAGACGTTGTAAGGCCGTAATTCATGCTAAAGGTTACCCAACTAAGGATTAACTGACATGGGGATCATTTTTATATCTCTCTTTTTTTCTATGGTGAACATTTTTGTATATCTCGATTTTTCTACGTGTTTCACTTTTCTGCTTTATACTGTAACCGCTATTCTAATAGCAAATCCTTCCTAAAAGTGATTGCATTACATTCTTGATTAAATTATCTTTCCATTGATATATACTTTTATGGTACTACTCCCAAAAAAAGTGGTGTTATTAGCTAGTTTTAGAAAATACTTTTCCCAAAAGGTATTCCCAAAATTTCCATAATGTTGGCCACTACTGTACTCTGTTCGTTTTACTTATGTCCATGATGTGCCTCCAGGCTGATTTCTGTACTGATAGATAAGACAGTGTTTCTTAGACAAGGGGAAGGAGGTGTCCACTCCTCCCATTCACACAATTTAACCATGTGTGAATGGAGATAAATTTTTTTCTTCTTTTGGGAGAAGGACTAAAATCCTCAGCCGGGATTTAGAATTAAGGAGGAAGATCTCCACTTGCTTCTAAAATGGTTCCTATTACTGTAGGTGTAGGTGACTTATCTCCTGTCAGTCTCTTTTGTTTTAATCCGTTGACCAAGATCCTAGCCCTGATGAAGTCTAGACACTTGTTGTTTTCCATTAAACAACATTACAGGTGTACTATTGAGCAACTTATTTTTCTTCAATGAAAAACAGTTCCGTTGGAAAAGTCATCCAAAAAACTCCTTCCAAACCCCAGGTACGCTTTCTGCCCAATAAAGATAAAGGTAAAGGTTCCCCTCGCACATATGTGCTAGCCGTTCCTGACTCTAGGAGGCGGTGCTCATCTCCATTTCAAAGCCAGAGAGCCAGAGCTGTCCGAAGACATCTCTGTGGTCATATAGCCGGCATGACTAAATGCCAAAGGTGCATGGAACCCTTCCCACCAAAGGTGGTCCCTATTTTTCTACTTGCATTTCTTACCTACTTTCAAACTGCTAGGTTGGCAGAAGCTGAGACAAGGAGCGGGAGCTCACCCCGTTACGCGGCACGAGGGATTCGAACTGCTGAACTGCCGACCTTCTGATCGACAAGCTCAGCGTCTTAGCCACCGAGCCACCGCGTCCTCCCTTCTGCCCAATAGATACCATTAAATTTCACTTCTCCCCAGCTGAATTCTACCTCCTTTCACAACATATTCCAGGAGGCTTAAGAGCTCAGTCAATTGTGAGCAGGATAATCCTGATGCATCCAGGAGAATTCTGTAGGAGAAGAGCAGATAGGGCTGGGGAGGGAGGCAGAGTTAAACGTGTCATCAGTCTGGAGTCATTGCGTTGCCACAAGAGATCCAAGTCCAACCTTTCCTGAATTCTTTTGTGCCTTATCTGGTGCCAATTTAGTGTTGAGCTTTAATTGACCAGATTCCTGTGTATAGGCTTGAATAAATCTTCTATAGCGCAACCTAACCAGTGGTCCTGATTCTTTGTGCTTGACAAATTCCTCGGGAACAAGGCAAAGATCATTTGACGGCCCTGACCAGGGGGGCCTTCGCACAGGTACGCCTTCTGCGCCAGTTGCGCCCTTTCCTAGATCGGGATGCCCTTGCCACAGTCACTCATGCCCTTGTTACATCTTGGTTGGACTACTGTAACGCCCTCTACATGGGGCTGCCCTTGGGATGCACCCGGAGACTACAGTTAGTCCAGAATGCGGCAGCGCGGGTTGTTACGGGGGCTTCTCGGTACTCCCGTGTGACACCTCTCCTGCGTGAGCTGCACTGGCTGCCGGTGGCTCTCCAGGTTCGTTTCAAGGTGCTGATGCTCACCTATAAAGCCCTACATGGTTAGGCCCGGGGTATCTGTAGGATCATCTCCTGCCTTCCTCCCACCGTCCGGTGCGCTCACACAGAGCGGGCCTCCTCAGGGTGCCGTCAGCCAGACAATGTCGGCTGGTGGCCCCCAGGGGGAGAGCGTTCTCTGTGGGAGTGCCGACCCTCTGGAATGGGTTGCTCACCGACCTCAGGATAGCCCTGGACCTCCTCTTCTTCCGCCGCGAATTGAAGACGTGGCTTTTTCACCAAATGGGCTGAATCCGTAGGGGTGACTTCAAATAATTTTAATAATTTTTAATTGATTTTAATTTAATTTTAAACTGATTTTAAATTGATTATGTAATTCTTTGTTTCATTTTGTAAGCCGCCCTGAGTCCTACGGGAGAAGGGCGGCATATAAATTACATAAATAAATAAATAAATAAATAAATAAATAAATAAATAAATAAAATTCTTGCTATTTGCTGATCTGACTTGCTTACCTCCATAAAGACAGAGCTCATCAAGAGGAAACCAATCCGTTTTGCTATACGATGGGAGAAAAGCACCTCCTTCATCATGAGCCACAGCTTCGGCGTATGAATCACTCACCCAACTATGCTCTCTCTAAAATAAAAAAAAATAGAAGAAAAACATTTTAAAAAGGCCTTGTTGGCTTTAAAAAGTTTCAAAGCTGACCCACTAGACCTGGGGTCTCCAACCTTGGCAACTTTAAGACTTGTAGACTTCATCCAGTGGTGGGATTCAATTTTTTTTTACTACTGGTTCTGTGGGCGTGGCTTGGTGGGCATGGCAGGGAAAAGGATACTGTAAAATCTCCATTCCCACCCCATTCCAGGAGAAGATTACTGCAAAAACCCCATTTCTTCCCGATCAACTGGGACTCGGGAGGCAGAGAATAGATGGGGGCGGGGCCAGTCAGAGGTGGTATATGATATAGAAGAGAGATAGAGAGATAGATACAGACAGACAGACAGATAGATACTGCTAGATAAATAGATATCGATAGATAGCTACAGATAGATAGATGATAAATATAGATAGATGATAGATATAGGTAGGTAGGTAGGTAGGTAGGTAGGTAGATAGATAGATAGATAGATAGATAGATAGATAGATAGATAGATGATGATGATAGAGACAGATATAGATAGCGAGAGAGAGATGATAGAGACAGATATAGATAGATAGATAGATAGATAGATAGATAGATAGATAGATGATACAGATATAGATTGATAGATAGATAGATAGATAGATGATAGATAAGATAGCAGTTAGATGTAGATAGATACAGATATCAGATATAGAGAGAGATAAATGATAGATGATAGAATTGATGATAGATACAGTACAAATGGGGTGGGGGAGAGAGAGAGAGACCTTAAAAGAAAAATAACATCAACTTGCATGAGGAGCCTGGCACAATACCAAGGGAATTAGCAGTGGCATTGTTCCGCATACCCACAACTCAGTTTCCTTGTGAGTCAGTCACCCCGACCTGCCAACCAACAGCAATTTGAAAACAAACCCAAAGTGGCATCCAAAGAAAGAGACTCTGTTCCCGATTCCTGGAAACATCACATTGGCATTTTATGAAAAGGTTGCCCGGCACTGATTTGCATGTTGGAAGCCACCAATAAAGCTGCCAGCATAATGGGAAAAGGCTTTCTGTTGAAATAAAACAATTTTTTTTTTTTGGTATCATCCATTGAGTCAAGAGGATAGAAAATAGAGGAACTCCAAATGCTGGTAGATGCAGAAATTACTTTTTTTTTTTTGAAGGAGTGGGAGAAAGATACAAGGGGTTCAGGTATTAGAGGGGGCTTGGGAGGGAAGGAGGGGCAGGAAAGCATCACACCCCATGTCTTGGGTTCAGACTGAAAGCGAGACATTGCCTTGGTAAGGCCACACTGAGAATCCTGCGTTCAGTTTTGGTTGCCACGATGTACAAAGATGTAAAACAAGATGTGGAGACTCTAGAAAGAGTGCAGAGAAGAGCAACAAAGATAATTAGGGGACTGGAGGCTAAAACATATAAAGAACGGTTGCAGGAACTGGGTATGTCTCGTTTAATGAAAAGAAGGACTAGGGGAGACATGATAGCAGTCTTCCAATATCTCAGGGGCTGCCCCAAAGAAGAGGGAGTCAAGCTACTCTCCAAAGCACCTGAGGGCAGGACAAGAAGCAACAGGTGGAAACTAATCCAGGAGAGAAGCAATTTAGAACTAAGGAGAAATTTCCTGACAGTGAGAACAATTAATCAGTGGAACAACTTGCCACCAGAAGTTGCGAATGCTCCAACACTGGAAGTTTTTAAGAAGAGATTGGACAACCATTTGTCTGAAGTGGTGTAGGGTTTCCTGCCTAAGCAGGGGGTTGGACTAGAAGACCTCCAAGATCCCTTCCAACTCGGTTATTCTATTCTATTTCGTCAAAAGTTCAAAAAAGCAGTGAAACAAAAATCTGTGGATTTTAGGAGCAAATGCAGACGGCATAGACATTGTATTAATTTTGATGTTTGTTTCCTGATTGCTTATTTGTACCCTATGACTATCATTAAGTGTTGTATCTTATGATTCTTGACGAACGTATCTTTTCTTTTGTGTACACTGAGAGCATATGCACCAAGACAAATTCCTTGTGTGTCCAATCACACTTGGCCAATAAAAACTCTATTCTATTCTATTCTATTCTATTCTATTCTATTCTATTCTATTCTATTCTATTCTATTCTATTCTATTCTATTCTGGAATTCTTCAAATTTATATAGCCACCCATCTCACAAAAAAGGGGGATAGAATCTTACACCTTTATTACACCAAAAGCGAGTTTGCATTTTGGATGCTCCAATAATCCTTGGGTTAGGTCACACATTGCACCGTGGAATGCATGGTCTTATTTTATTGAATAAACTATAATGCCAGTCCACTAAACCAGAGGTGGGTTTCAGCAGGTTCTGACCAGTTCTGGAGAACCGGTAGCAGAAATTTTGAGTAGTTTGGAGAGCCAGTAGTAAAATTTCTGACTGGCCCTGCCCCCATCTATTCTCTGTCTCCCGAGTTCCAGCTGATCGGGAGGAAATGGGAAATTTGCAGTATCCTTCCCATGTCACGCCCACCAAGCCATGCTACACCCACCAAACCATTAGTAAAAAAATTTGAAACCCACCACTGCGCTAAACCAAAAATAAATCAAGCTAGATCATGATTCCAGGTCATCTGTGATAGTGGCGATAGTGCATCCCTGCAGGATTAATTCATTATTTATTAATAAAGAAGATTAATAGTTGCAGAATTGTCCTCCCCACCCCCAGCCATTCGGTGTCACAAGTCACGAGGCTACCAGTTCTTTGAACCCATTGTTGTGACTACGACCCCCGAGCCTGTCTTATCAGAGGGAGAAGACTTCGAAAGTGAAGGAGAGGAGTTGGCAAGGCCTCCCTCTCCAGGACCCTCCTCTCTGGCAATGCCTCAGGTGTCCTCCGAAGGCCAAGAGATAGGCCAGGAGCCAGGCACTTCCAAGCAGCCGCAGTTAGACAGCGACGGAGATGAGTCTTGGCTGGATCCCCGACAGCGTCGGAAAGATAAATGCGTGCAGCAGAGAAAGAGGCATGCCAGAGATTAAGCTGAGTCACTGGACCACACCCAACAGGGGATAAAAGAGGGTGTGGTGGCCATTCAGGCCTTGTGATGGACAAAACTGAAAAGCTAGCAAATCATACTGCGTTTCTGGAATATCATTATATGCCCTCCTTGGATTTATTATGGACTGGATTTGACAATTCTTTGGCTTTGTGGACTTATTTTGGTGTATCGGACGGAGGAGAAAAACCTCCCTTTGTGAGTAAAGTCTTTGGCAGGCAGCTACTGGGTTGCTGCCAATTCTGTTATCTCAAAGGAATTCCTGACTGCTGGTTTTATTAACTCCTGGCTGACTGTTTGTGTGTGTGTGTGAGACGGGGACAGAACACCCATGAACTTATAAACAGATCCTTTAAGTCGGATCTAATAAGTTATGAAAACCCACTGTTGAAAACCATAATGGTCTCCTCTGTTGAATGGATGCGGCTAGCCACAATTGCATCATTAACCGTGGCTAAATTTAAAAAAAAAAGGGCCTAGCAAATTGTGTGAATACAGACATGGCCACAATCATCCAAGCCAACATATGGCTCTTGATGGGGTCTGATTCATCATTCTTGCTGTAGAAATGTTGTCCTTACTTCTACTCTTTTTAACAAGTTTTCCACCCATTACTTATTTTCCAAAGCACCTGAGGGTAGGATAAGTCAATCCCCCTCTTCTTTGTGACAGCCCCTCAAGTGCTAGAACAAGGGTCAGCAACCTGTGGCTCTGGAGCCACATGTGGCTCTTTCATCCCTCTGCTGCAGCTCCCTGTCGCTGGTCAGTGCCACAATTTGGAGAGAAGCTTCCGGTTAAAGGAGGGAAACATGGCGTCCCAGGAGGAGACTTTATGGCAAGGGGTGGGTTTTCTGGTCGGCTCCACGATTGATAGGGCTTTTGGTTAGGACAAGTAGAGGAAAAAGGACACCGCACTAGGAGGAGACTATGGTGGGGGAACTGGACTTCCGGTTGGCTCCAGTATTGAAGGGGGGGCTTCCGGTTAGGACCTTTGTGGCTCTTTGAGGGTTTAAGGTTGCCGACCCCTGTGCTAGAAGATAGCTATCGTGTGATCTAAATCTTCTCTGCTCTGGGATCTTCTTTTCACTGTTAGGTTCAACTTGTTCTCTTGTTTAGCCCACCTTTGGACTTGGTTGGGTCAGGTTAAAAACTTCTGGTGCTTCCTTCTGTCCTCAAAGCAGGACAGATTACATGAATCCAGGGACGACCTGAATCTAATTTCTGAACTATGCTGGACTCCCTCTTTCTGTTCAAACATGTTCCTGCTTGCAGATAACATTAAAACGAGGAGTAAAATCTAAAATTTGTTATTACCGGTTCTGTGGGCATGGCTTGGGAGGGTAATGTGACTGGGTAGGTGTGGCCAATTTTTTTTTTAACTTTTAAAACCATTTTTTCTACAAACCTCTTCAGCGAAGAGGTTGTAAAAAAATGCTTTCAAAAGGCTCTGACGATCCCAGCTGAGTTGCCTGATCAGCAGAGACTTTTTTTTTCTTTTAAATGTCTCTGACGATCAGGCAACTCAGCTTGGATCATCAGAGGCATTTAAAAGAAAAAAAGGGTTTTTTTCTTTTAAAAGCCTTTGATGATCCCAGCTGAGCCGCGTGATCATCAGAGGCTTTTTTTTTTTACTTTTAAAAGCATTTTTTTGACCGAAGAGGTTGTAGAAAAAATGCTTTTAAAAATAAAAAAAAAGCCTCTGATGATTGCGCAGCTCAGCTGAGCATGGGGTGGGGGCAGGGATTTTTCCTACCGGTTCTCCGAACCACCCGCCTCCATTGCTACCGGATCGGGCGATCCGGTCCGAACCGGGAGCATTTCACTCCTGATTAAAACCCTTTGAGCATTGCACTCTTTCCTTCAATTTCTTCAAGGCACTTGAAGAATGTTGTGTAGGAATTGCCCATTACTGAGCTCTCAGGTGATAATGAGTACATCAGTACAAAAAGAGTACATCACTCTTTCTTAGTCCCTTCAGGTACTTTAGAGCAAGATGTCCAACCTTGGCAAACCTGTGGACTTCGAACTCCACAGTCTGGCTGGGGAATTCTGGGAGTTGCAGTCCACAGATTTTAAAATTGCCAAGGTAAGGGACCCCCGCTTTAGAGTAAGATTTCCATCACATCACAGCTAATTTTGCATATTATTTTGTGCTGAAAATGAAAAGAAGCAACTTGGAATTAAGGAGAAACTTCCTAACAGTTAGATTAGAACAATTAAATGGTGGACCAATTTGCCTTCAGAAGTTGTGGAAGCTCCATCACTGGAGATCTTTCAAGAACAGATCGGCCAACCATTTGTCCAGAACAGTATAGGGTCTCCTGCTTGAGAAGAAGGTTGGACTAGAAGACCTCCAAGGTCCCTTCCAGCTCTATTCAAACATGAAATAATCATGAGTTACGATTAGATTCAAACGAGTTTCTTTGAGGAAGAATTGAATTTTAAGAATAAATCCAGACAGATATTTAGACAGATATAGCAATAAAGAGGATTAGGGAACTGGAGGCTAAAACATATAAAGAAAAGTAGCGGGAACTGGGTATGTTTAGTTTAATGAAAAGAAGGACTAGGGGAGACATGATAGCATCTTCCAATATCTCAGGGGCTGCCACAAAGAAGAAGGAGTCAAGCTATTCTCCAAAGCACCTGAGGGCAGGACAAGAGGCAAAGGGTGGAAACTAATCAAGAAGAGAAGCAACTTAGAACTAAGGAGAAATTTTCTGACAATTAGAACAATTAATCAGTGGAACAACTTGCCTCCAGAAGTTGTGAATACTCCAACACTGGAAGTTTTTACGAAGAGCTTGGATAACCATTTGTCTGAAGTGGTGTAGGGTTTCCTGCCTAAGCAGGGGGCTGGACTAGAAGACCTCCAAGGTTCCTTCCAACTCTTATTCTATTCTATATTCATCAAGTCCCATGTTCAGAGATGCCATTGAAGGTACGTTTTTGAAATCCAGGCAGAAATTCCACCACCTTCGTTTTATCTTCACCAAAACCCACAAGTTCCGGAGCCTTTTAAGGACAGTAACCATCTCTTTCCTCTTCCTCTCTGGACATTTTATTTTTCTAGAAGGCTCCTTAGGCTTGAAAGAAGACTGAGAATTCAAAAGGAGGCATCCTATCAAAGTCCTCGGTGCCCCGGTCAGCTTCCCTTTAAAATCCAAAAGCGCCCAAAATCCATGCGAGACTCTACAAATTGGATGATATTTGGAAATATTTGGAGAGGGAAATGATGCCCCTCTCATTCAAGTCTCCAGATACGACCAAGAAAAACAAAAAACAAAAAAACCCTATTCTGTGACCCAGCTGGAAGGATCAATGGCATGACTGGCTGCTGAGAAGGAGAAGGAGAAGGAGAAGGAGAAGAAGAAAGAAGAAGAAGAAGAAGAAGAAGAAGAAGAAGAAGAAGAAGAAGAAGAAGAAGAAGAAGAAGAAGAAGAAGAAGAAGAAGAAGAAGAAGAAGAAGAAGAAGAAGAAGAAGAAGAAGAAAGATCCTTTGCACACCCTCAGACACGCACTTGCAGAGATACCCCACTTCCTTATCTTCCCCCTACCCCCCAATGCAAAATCTTCTGGAGTCAAATCCCCGCTTCGTCCAGATTTCAATTAAGCCTTAGCAACTCTCCACCTGGGAAATTGCGCGCGTACATGCCATGTATGCATGTCGATGCATATTATACTCAACACGGCGCGTGTGGTCGAGGTTGTTGCCTGTCCCTCGGGCTCTACCTCACAACCCACCCACCCACCCACCCACCCCAAGCTTTCCCGGCCTCGGGGGCGTCTCCCTGCCCCTTACCTCCTTAGTGTGTCTCCTGTACAAGCCTGTTTCCCACCTCCGGGTAGATGGAGAGGTCTTTCTCGCGCCCCACAGACCCCGCGCTGGTGGGGAAAACGCCAGACACGGCACGGCACGGCACACTACCACCAGTAGGTCAAGATCGCCCCGGGCGAAGAGCCGAAGAAGCTTGCGCCTTCGCAGAAGACCCGTATCCAGTAGAGGTTTGGCGCGTCCTAGCCTGCCCAACCACCGCCTCCGCCCCTCCCTGCTCCACGTGGCGTCCTGCTCGGGGGCGGCATTTTAAAGAAACCTGGCTTGGGTGGTGGGTGGGTGCGTGGGTGAGTGAGTGGAAAACGCCTCCCCACCCCCGCCCCCGCGTGGCAAGTTTCTCCTTCTGCAAGCGCCGCGTCCGGTTTGTCTGATTTTTCCTGCGTAAAGTTGGGAAGCCCAGCCGGCCAGGCGTAGGGCTCGCGCAGATCTCCCTGGGCTCCGTTCTGGAGGGGTGTGGATAACTCACCTGGCCGGCTGGTCCGTTCACACGAGGCGCCGAGCCTTCCAGACGGGAGCTGGACTCCCCAGCGTTACACAACCAACACGGATGGCTGAGGAGTGGGGTGTGCAATGAATGAAAATATCGGCTAAAGCAGCTTCTTGGCTCTTGGGCTTTGTTTCCGACCTGCTAAGTTAAGTTGACTTTGTATAAATATACAAAAGTATGAAGACTATTGCTTAACGCATTCAAAGCTGACTTTGTATAAATATACAAAAGTATGAAGGCTATTGCTTAACGCATTGTAAGCCGCCCTGAGTCTCCGGAGAAGGGCGGCATATAAATCAATTAAAAAAAAAAGTTCACAAGTATAAATTGTGGTTTAGCAGGTGGGAACACAACCATGGCTTAGGACTGGGGTATTTAGCGGACCTTCTGCGGCCAGCAACAGCTCCCCATCGCCTGGTGCGTTCCCACAGAGGAACGCAGTTGACCCCTAGGGAGCCCTTCTCTGTGGGGGCACCTACCCTCTGGAATCAGCTCCCCCTGGATGGCCCCCGACCTTCGCTCTTTCCGCCGCGAATTAAAAACATGGCTATTTCATCTGGCCGGCCTGGACTGATGGGGGTTTTTTAAATGGATTTTAACTGATTTTAGGGATTTTATGTGTAACTTTTAACCCAGAGTTTTTGTTTTATTTTTCTGGTTTATTGTTGTGAGCCGCCCTGAGTCCTCTCGGAGAAAGGGCAGCATGTAAGTCTAAACAAACAAACAAATAAATAATAAAGCGGTTGGCTTGGTTCTGACTTAGTATGTTTCTATAGCCTTTGATGAATCCATACCGTCCCATTAAATTAAAGCTTCATCACTGGAAGCTTTCAAGAAAAGACTGGACTGTCATCTGTCAGAAATGGTGTAGGGTCTCCTGCTTGGGTGGGGGTCGGGATAGATGACCTACGAGGTCCCTTCCACCTCTGTTAATCTGTCAATCCGTTAAATAATAGAAAGCAACCAATTGCCATTTAATAGCAATCCATTATTTAGTTTATTCTTTTAACTATCATCCAAATGAAGAGGGAGATTTTGGCTTTAGCTGCTGAACCCTCAGAACTGCTCTGAATTTGGAATTAGTGTATAGTTTGGTAGGTTATAAGAATGTAAACCGTGACTGATGCACACTATGAAATAAGTGGCAACCCCACACATTTTTAACCACTCTGCATGGGTTGGGTTGGCAACACTATCTTCAGACTACAATAGCAGCTCATTTTTCCAAACCTCTGTTATTCTCTTTTTTATTTTAACCAGTGTTTCTTAGTCTCAGCAACATTAAGAAGTATGAAACTCCAAGAATCAATCAACCAATCAATCAATCAATCAACCATATACAAAAGGATGAAGGCTATTGCTTAACGCATTGTAAGCCACCCTGAGTTTCCGGAGAAGGGTGGCATATAAATCTAATAAAAATAAAAAATAAAATAATAAATAATCAACCAATCAAATTCCAATTCTTGGAGTAGTAAGCCTTACAACTTAAAGTTACTGAGATTGTACCTTGAGGTACAAATATTTTATCAGTATTCTACCTAAAATATTCTATCAGTATCATTCTACAAAAAAAAAAAAGAAAAGAAAAGACCATAATGGATACCTAATTTATTTTTTTGCTTTGTTTTTTATCATTCTTTGTAGCTATAAAAAAAAAAGATTCGTAAGAACTAGCTAATGATTAAAACATCCCAACTTTAGACCTTTTTTTTTTTGATCCAGAAGGACCAAACTATCCTCTCTTTCTGAAGAGTAGGACAAGAAGCAACGGGTGGAAACTCATCAAGGAGAGAAGCAACTTAGAACTAAGGAGGAATTTCCTGACAGTGAGAACAATTAATCAGTGGAACAACTTGCCTCCAGAAGTTGTAAATGCTCCAACACTGGAAGTTTTTAAGAAGGTGTTGGATAACCATTTGTCTGAAGTGGTGTAGGGTTTCCTGCCTAGGCAGGGGGTTGGACTAGAAGACCTCCAAGGTCCCTTCCAATTCTATTATTCTATTCTATTCTATTCTATTCTATTCTATTCTATTCTATTCTATTCTATTCTATTCTATTCTATTGAAAGTTTGAATCACCAGCATGTCAATTTCCCAAGATTCACTGGTGGCCTCTTCAGTTCTATTCACAGCACTTGGAGTGGCAGCCCGCGCCAAGGGACCCCTTAGGATGAAAAGCATTTTGCCTTGTTCCTTTATTCCCAAGCACTTCTACATCAAACCAATTGGGGGGAGGGGGGAACGCCTTTTAATTTAAAACATCCTGTTTCCAGTAGCAGCCAGAAAATTCTTGCCTCTTCCTGAATTGGCATGCCAGCTTTTTAGGTTTCTGGCTTAATACAGGGAATCCTTGCCTTACGACCAAAATTCAGCCCCCAATTTCTGCTCTTAAGTGAGACATTTGTGAAGTGAGTTTTGCCCCATTTGGGTTGGTTATCAAAAACTCATTTTTCTGACATTTTATAACAGCATCGAGAATGGTAAATGTCCAACAATGGAAAAGTGAAAATATGCCTTTAGAAAGGGAGATAATAAAGAACATATTGGTTTGCGCAAAAATGGATAGACTGACGTTAGAATTAAAAAACAAAGGAGAGACAGAATATCATGATATACGGAATAGATTTTACCAATGGTTGGAACTGAGAGGTGGGAGTTGGAACAGGAAATAATCAGGATTTGTAGACCAGAAATGTGATGTAATATATGTAAATGTAAAGGAGTATACAGGGCAGAATAATTGTATATAATTAGTAATGTATAATGAGTATATATGATATTTGTTTCATATTTTAGTGTGTACGGTGAAGATAACGCCAGGATGGTCGCACCGTATCCAATATTTTAATACGAAATGAATAAAAATTTTTTTTAAAAAAACTTGAGCCAGATGGATGCAAACTCACTCAGGCTGTGTGATTCCCCACGGTCTTCGCTGAGGGTTCATTAATTTAGCTCCACTGATTGGTTTAGAGATAAATCGTTATGTACCTTATAACCCGCTCGCTCATTTTCACATTGCAAATCCTCGCGGGAGTTCCTTTGGCCCGAAAATGAGATGGAGAAAATTATTTTAATAAGATTCTTTTTTTTAAAAAAAATAAAATAAATAAAGATGGCGATCCCACATTTTAAGGGCAATTTAAAAAAAAAAAATCTTCTAAGATAGCAGAGGGCAATCAAAGATAAAACTGGCATCAGTCCCCAAGTTGTGTGCTGAGAACAACGTTGCACACTTGTACAGTTGTAGTGTGAAGATGGCTCAGCTGCCCAAGACCCAGCAGCCTAATTTTTCACATGGTATTCATTGTTTTGTATTTTCTTTGCCAGTTCTTTGTATTTGCTCAAAGATTCTGCAGTGGCAAGAGATCTGGATATTACAGATGGCCGAGGCTGGGAAGCACGGCTGTGCAAGGGAAAGGTTGCTTCATATTGTTAAGCCACTTCTTGGTGTCCCTGGTCAATATTTATTGACTGCAGAGAAATGAAAACATAAAAAAAAAGAGAGAGAGAAAATGTCCTTCCCAGCTCTCTCAAAGGATTCGGGGGCCTTTACCAAAGGAGGAAGGAGCTCTAATGCTGCTCATTTTTCAGCTGGTTCCTGAAAAAAACTTTTGCTTGTTTTTCATAATTAAGAAGAGTGATTTTAAGAGGCTACCAAATACTTTTAGCCATTTTCTTGAAAGCTTTTGGGAGAAGAGAAGGATAGGATTCTAAATATTAAATAAAATTAAATAGCGTTGGTCTGAATAGATTCAATATTAAAAGCACAACGGCAACTGTGAAGTATGTATAAAAGCATTCCCTTCTCACCCCTAAAGAAGAGGGCTGTGAAAATATTTACAGACCCCTCGCATCCTGGACAAAAACTGTTTCAACTCCTACCCTCAAAACGACGCTATAGAGCACTGCACACCAGAACAACTAGACACAAGGATAGTTTTTTCCCGAATGCCATCACTCTGCTAAACAAATAATTCCCTCAATACTGTCAAATTATTCACTAAGTCTGCATTACTATTAATCTTCTCATCGTTCCCATCACCCATCTCCTTCCACTTATGACTGTATGACTGTAACATTGTTGCTGGTATCCTTAAGATTTATATTGATTGTTTCCTGGTATGATTTGATTGCTTATTTGTTCCCTATGATTATCATTAAGTGTTGTACCTTATGATTCTTGATGAATGTATCTTTTCTTTTATGTACACTGAGAGCATATGCACCAAAGACAAATTCCTTGTGTGTCCAATCACACTTGGCCAATAAAGAATTCTATTCTATTCTATTCTATTCTATTCTATTCTATTCTATTCTGTTCTGTTCTGTTCTGTTCTGTTCTGTTCTGTTCTGTTCTGTTCTGTTCTGTTCTATTCTATTCTATTCTATTCTATTCTATTCTATTCTGTTCTATTCTACTATTATTCTACTCTATTCTCTATTCTGCCCAGGACTATGAGAGAAGGCCTGGTTTAAGGTCACCCAGCTGCCTTCATGCCTAAGGCAGGACTAGAACTCAGGGTCTTCTGAATTCTAGTTGGTTCCCAGTCCACTACACCAAAGTGGCTCTTGAACCTTTTTTTTTTTTTTTTTTTTGGTAAAAAGCTTTTTATTTTTTATTTTTCAAAATATAAACTTTCCATCTTTCCTTAAACAGTGTGCCATCTGGGTTCATATATGTGCAACAACCTTCAGCATTTACAACATCATTCACAGAAGGAGCCTGAGTGGCGTAGGAGGCTAATGCCTCCTACTAAGGCAGCATTTAACATCCAGCTGCCTGCAATTACTGCGAGTTCAATTCTCACCAGGCTCAAGGTCGACTCAGCCTTCCATCCTTTCTAAGGTGGGTAAAATGAGGACCCGGTTTGTGGGAGCAATAAGCTGACTTTGTATAAAACATACAAAAGTATGAAGGCTATTGCTTAACGCATTGTAAGCCGCCCTGAGTCTCCAGAGAAGGGCGCCATATAAAAATAAATAAAAATAAATATTAATATTAATTCTAGAGTCTTAAAATTATAGTATGTTAAACAGTTAAACATTATAAGCCTATTCATTATTCCTCTTAACATATCTTCTAGTGTAAATACAATAATAATAACATTACAGATAATTATCCTCATCTTCATAATACTAACACATTATCATCTTATTTAGACCTCTATCTTAACCTATTTTCTATTTTTCTTTAATCTTCTTCTTTTATTACCACTTTCCCTTTTTACTCTCTAACCATTGATAGAATACTTCCCATATCATATAATATTCAGTTTGTTTCTAGCTGGTTTCCAACCCACAACACCAAAGAGGCTCTTGAACCTTAAACATGACCCTGTATTAAAGATCGGGCAAGCGGCACTTCTAGGCAAGACATAAAAAGGAAGTCCAAAAAAAAATAAAATAAAGAGAGCTGTCTCCGATTACCACACTATGGCATTTGAAACCGAATAACCGGTTGCTAATTCAAGTTTATGGAAACTGCAATTTATAACAGCACATTATGTTTTAATTCACCAAGGTCAGACTGCAGCAGAGAAGTGGAGAAATGGTTTGGACACCCAAATTCAGGACCATGGAGAGAGTACACTTATCTACCCTAGCTTCAGCACCATGGAGAGATCTTGGGGGCGCTACCATTGTTTCAGAACCATGGAGAGCAACACCAAAGATTAGCTGCCCTAATTCTGATTTGACCCAAGTGCTATATTCATATAAGACCCCCAGCTACAGTCTTTGATTAGGAAACAGGCCTGTGGTGGTACTTTACCAGACCTGCAAATGGCTCTTCACAAAAATTACAGGCTTACCATGCCTAAATCCTAGACTCCCTCACCTTGGATCTACAGCCAAAGTGCCATAGCTTTCTTGTACAGTAGTGGCCAAAATTGTGGAAACCTTTTGGGACAAGTGTATTTTCTAAAACTAGTTAATAACACCACTTTGTTTTGGACTAACCCTAACCCTAAGCATAACATTATATATCAATGGAAAGATAATTTAATCAAGAATGTAATGCAATAACTTTTAGAAAGGATTTACTATTAGAATAGCAGTTACAGTATAAAGAAGAAAAATGAAATACGTAGAAAAAAAGAGATATACAAAAATTATCACCCTGTCAGTTAATCCTTCGTTGGGTAACCTTTAGTATGAATGACAGCCTTACAACGTCTTTCCATGGAGTGAACCAAGTCTTTTAGTTCTGCAGCTGTTATCATGTGAAACCAAGATTGAATTATGGCTTCTATTAACTGGGTTTTATGGCTGGGTCGCTTCTGACTAACCAGTTTCTTTAGTCAGCTCCATAGATTTTCAGTTGGGTTAAGGTCTGGGCTATTCCCAGTCCAGTCCAGCAATGAAATATGATTATCTTGAAACTCCAAAAAAAAAGTGGTGTTATTAGCCATCAAACCTCAAAAATACACTTTTCCCAAAAGGTTTCCATAATTTTGGCCACTACTGTAGGTATACAACCTTCTGATCATGGCAATCCAAAAATGACAGTCTTTGAGATCAGGATAAAAGCCAAACGCCATGAGCTGTGTGACATAGGGGCAGATAGCACCCCAACCTTCCTAATCAGCTTTCTAGTTGAGCTAAATTTTATACCTATGGCATAAATATAGTGAAGATGGGGAAGGCTGTTGCCTTAGGCCCTACAGGCACTGAGGCCCATTGGAAGGTCTTGACCGCCAGGCTTCACCCCATGTCTTCAACAACAACCTGATTTCAGGGTCATAGGATGGGACTAGCATATCACTGCTGCAGAGATATGGAACAGTAACAGTTTCCATTTCCAGTCATGTCTAACTCATCTCCCAGTGCTCATCTCCTGGTTTTGTCAAGGACTGTTGTCCAAAGACCCTTTCCATGGTCATGTGGCCAGCATGATGACACACTGAGGAGCACAGAACACAGTTACCTTCCCACCAAAGTGGCACCTATTTATCTACTCACATTTTGCATGTTTTCAAACTGCTAGGCGGGCAGGAGCTAGCTGGAGCCAGTAATGGGAATTCACCCCGTCATATAGGCACTCAGATCTTGAACCTGGGCTGTCAGAAGAACTCAGCATCTTTCACTGTTAAGCCATCATGCTCTCGTTGCCGTCATTCAGGGGTGGGCTGCTGGGGGTTCGTAGGGGTTTGAGAGAACCTCTAGCTAAGATTCTGTGCAGTTTGGAAATCCCCCAAATCCCACTCCTGGCTGCCCCGCCCTGCCCACCCCACCCCTCCCAGGAGACCCCACATGGCCCGTTTTGGATGCAGGTAAGTGCAGGGTGCACATGGAGGCTCAGGGAGGGTGAAAAAAAGCCTACCAGAAGTTCGGGAAGAACCTCCAGAGGGCCTCCAGAGCCTGGGGAGGCCGTTTTCGCCCTCCCAGAGGCTTGAGGAAAGCCTCCGGAGCCTGGGGAGGGCAGAAACACCCCCCCCCACCATGGTGCAGGAGGCTGACTAGGCCACACCCACCATGGCCACGCCCACCCAGTAACTGGGCAGAGAACCCCTTGCTAAAATTTTTGAAGCCCACCCCTGCCGTCATCTAATGGAACCCAGCAAAGAGGCCATCCTGACTTTTGCAAAGTTGCCTTGTCAGCCTAACTCTCAGACTCCACTAAGAGCCGTAGCTGAAGTAGAATTCAGAAGGGAGGAAGCAACGGACAATGTAAGAACTACTGCTTCTAATCACGTTCTCCCTGTGCTTTCCCTTCTGAGTCAGCCATTGTCTCAACAGCTTGTCCTGGAACAGGAGCCCTCGGAGGTTTTCTCTAGCTGGTGACCTTTTCTTCTTGCACTCCTCTTCTTCCTTCCTGCTTGGGAAGAAAAGAAGGGAGAGAAGGAGAAGAAGATCATTGTTTGGCTGCCAAAATCCAACTGCTCAGTAGCAGTAAAAAGTTTACTGCATCTCTTTGCAGCCTTTCGGTGCACAGCTCAGAAGAGAAATCTCCCTTGAGACCCAGTTTTCAGTCCTCTGAGTAGTCCCTATGTGCATATGGACTACTCAGAGGGCTGAAAAAGTTATTTTGACCGGTCTCACACTTTTGACCAGTCCTTGAACTTACGACTGTCCTCACATTTTACGTTTTGCGCCCTATCTTGTCACCGTGGTGAAGAGAAGTAGTGGTGAAATGACTGACACGGTTGCTAAGAATGCCGCAACGGGCATAAATGTGAGGATGGTCATAAGTCTGAGGATCGGTCAAAAGTGCGAGGACCAGTCAGAAATGATTTTTTTCAGCCCTCTGAGTAGTCTCTATGCACATAGCCTTGCCCATCTGGTCACACGACCAGCTAGCCACGCCCACCCAGTCACATGACCACCAAGCCACACGCCCCCAACTAAGCCACGCCCACAGAACTGGTTGTTAAAAAAATTGAATCCCACCATTGGATCCAGCCCAAGGGGGCTATTTGAACAAACCAGGATTAAGCAAATTATAGTTAGGGAACCTAGTAGTAAACATATTTCTGGGTGGTATGTATTTGTTCTTTTTGACAGGAAAGAACGAGACAAAAATTAAGTAATGCTTCATAGTTTGCTTCTTCTGCAGTGTTGCTCCCCTTCTCCTCTCTCCAGAGGTCTCTTTGTCCTTGTTAAGGCAGGGACCCACCAGCTTCTATTAGCTGGGCCTTTTGCATCCGTTGCTGGAGGGCATCTCCAAACATCAATTATTTTTGGAGATGGCCTTCAGCAAGAACTGGAAATAGTACAGCTCACACCAACCTCCATTCTAAGTTGAAACCAACCAACAGACTCTGGGGAGGCAATTAAAGGCTGGGGAAAGAGGTGGATTTTGATTTGAAGCCAAAAAGGTAAGTTGTGAGTGATGGGGAAAGTCCTTCTAGCCTCCAGCTGTTTTCTCAGTTCTAGATTTCCTTGCAAGTCATCTGCACCTCTATAACTGTCTGGTTTGGCTCTGCATCCCAACAGACACAGACTTCAGAGGATAATTAGAATGAGGCTATAGAGCACTGCACAGCAGAACAACTAGACACAAGGACATTTTTTTCCCAAACGCCATCACTCTGCTAAACAAATAATTCCCTCAACACTGTCAAACTATTCACCAAGTCTGCATTACTATTAATCTTCTCGTCGTTCCTACCATCCATCTCCTCCCACTTACGACTGCATGACTGTAATTTTGTTGCTTGTATCCTTACGATTTATATTGATTATTTCCTAGTATGCTTATTTATTGTCTATTGAGCAATAGTCTATTGCTTATTTGTACCCTTTGACCATCATTAAGTGTTGTACCTTATGATTCTTGATGAACGTATCTTCTCTTTTTATGTACATTGAGAGCGTATGCACCAAGACAAATTCCTTGTGTGTCCAATCGCATTTGGCCAATAAAGAATTCTATTCTATTCTATTCTATTCTATTCTATTCTATTCTATTCTATTCTATTCTAGTTCTAATTTATGATTCTATGATTCTATGATGAATGTATCTTGTCTTTTTATGTACACTGAGAGCGTATGCACCAAGACAAATTCCTTGTGTGTCCAATCACACTTGGCCAATGAAGAATTCTATTCGATTCTAAAAACCATGGCAAAAAAGGTTGTAAAATAGGGCATGAATCCCTACTGTGGCCATAAGTCAAGGGCTAGCTGTACTTGAGACAACTTTACAGACTTTCATGCTAACCTTTAATCTCACCGCAGAGAGAAGGAGGAAACAGTCACCTGAAGACTATTTTAAACTCAGAACTGAATAAGGCATAAAGCTGTCTCTGCTCTTCAAAGAAAATGACAGGTCTCTCTATTCCATTCCATTCCATTCCATTCCATTCCAAGAAGGGGCAGATAAGTCACCATTCCGGAAGCAGCTAGAATGCCCCTGGGCTCTTGTTAGAGCCTGATTCAGCCTCACCTTGGGGACCAGCCATAAATATCCCCCAGAATCAGTGGTGGGTTTCGAAATTTTTTACTACCGGTTCTGTGGGTGTGGCTTTGTGGGCATGGCATGAGTTCTAGTCCCGCCTTAGGCATGAAAACCATCTGGATGACTTTGGACCAATCGCCAGGAGATGGTGAGTTCTAGTCCCACCTTAGGCATGGAAGCTGATTGGGTGACTTTGAGCCAGTCACCCTCACTCAACCAACCCGCTTGTTGTTGCTGTGGGGAAAATAAGAGGAGGAAGGAGTATTAGGTCTTGAATTACTTATAAAATAATACAGGAAGGATAAAAAAATCTAATAAATCTAATAAATAAAACAGATGTTGCCTAGATTGAATTATGTCTTAGCAGAGAAACAGCAAGGCTGGGTCCGAACTGGCACAAATTAGAAAAACACCTATTTTGAAGCTGAGAATTAAAGCAGTGTGAGGAGAATACAATATTATCCATTTAAGCCTCTCAGTGTAATTGCTGAAGTACTGCTTGTGCATTCTTAGCAGGTCAATCTATCACCTGTTTCCCTTGTCCAACCTATAAAACAACAGGCTTATTTTTGGCTCACTGGAAAATATAGGAATATGAGTTAAGGTGCCTTTTTAAGAGGATCATATTTTTGAAAAGAACTGACAGGTGATTTCTTGTATGTACTATTTGTACTTACAGGGCATTGTCAGAGAAACTCAACAAGAATTTAATGGGTTTCTTGCTTTGATTAAACCAAAGAATACAATTAATTTTGATTCTACTTGGAAACCACTTTTGGACTTGGTGCTTGGGGTAGGAAAAAAATGAAACTTTGATTTTGGGTTTTGCTGACTAGATAGGTTTTGTTGTTAGAGAAATGGCTACTGGCAGTATATATTATGTAAGAGTAAAAAATTGAGGTTGTTTACTATTATTACCTTATTCTATTACACCAAAATGAGTTGGAAGTCAATGTTTATTTCTTTTTCTTTTCTCCTTTATCTTGCATTTACTCCTCTTCCCCCCTTCCCTCCCCTATTTTCCTATTATTTTCAATCTTCTTTGTGTTTCTGTATTTAACTTTATTGTCATTGTATGAGTATACACAGTATATCCATACAACCAAATTCACTTAACACCCAAAGACCAGGTCCAACACACATAACAATCCCCAAACACACCCCCATCCACCACAATTCCCCACCCCTAAACCACCCAAACATCCACACAACAGACCAAGTAATGCTGTCCAACAGCTCACGGATGGTGGCCCTTTAGTTCATTGTTGAGTGCAATGATAGCTCTGGGATAAAAACTATTCAGAAAACATGTGGCCCGAGTTTTCATTGTTCTGTATCTTCTGCCAGAAGGCAACAGTCCAAAAAGATTGTAAGCAGGATGGGAAGAGTCTCTGAGAATGTTATGCAACTTCCTCAAACAGTGAGATTCGAAGATGTCGTCCAGGGCTGGTAGCTGGAGCCCAATGATATTCTGGGCTCCACGAACGCAGAATGACGAACACAGAAAGATTTAATGGGGCTCATGAATGATCATCAGGGATATTCTGAGCCAGGGGTGTCCATAGATGGGTCAAAAAAAAAAAGGCAAGATGACCATGGGATCAAAGCCCTGTCCTTTTTGGGAGGGCTTCAATTGCATCAATGAGCCGAGGTGGCGCAGTGGTTAGAGTGCAGTACTGCAGGTTACTTCTGCTGACTGCTAGTTCAGCGGATCAACGGATCAAATCTCACCGGCTCAAGGTTAACTCAGCCTTCCATCCTTCTGAGGTGGGTAAAATGAGGACCCAGATTGTTGGGGCAATATGCTATTTGGTATACTGTCTTTGGCGTAAGCCACCCAGAGTCCTTGGAGAGTGGGTGGCATAGAAATATTAATAATAATAATAATAATAATAATAATAATAATAATAATAATAAACCACCTTACTCGGAACAGCTTACATCCTCCAACGATACCTTAACAGTTCCTAGGTCCTTGGTTAGGACTCAAGCTGCTGAGCTATTAACCAGCTTCAAAGGCTGTGAATCTCACTAAAGATTAAATAATAATAATAATAATAATAATAATAATAATAATAATAATAATAATTGATTGATTTGCTATGTTGTTTTTCTTAACTCCCTTCTTGTGGACATCCATGTTTGCAGCTGAGAATGAGCTGAGATGTAATTTTAACCACGACAGAACACTTGCGGTGTATTCTAATGAAAAAATGAAATTTTTTTCATTAAGGAGGAGTTGCTGAGCTACATGAATTACTTCAAAGCATATGAATGCATTTCAAGTTGTTCAAAGCTACACAGCAAGTAAAAAGTGAAAATAATTGGAGAGGAATATTGCTATGAACGCCCTATGAGTTACATGACTTAAGTGGCAAAACAGCAGTGCTCCAATATCTAAGGGGGCGGGGTCTAGGACTTTTCGGCTCGAACCCTTGGTGCTGCCGGGATGCCATGCTGCTCTCGAAATACCTTTGCCCCCTCCCAGCCCCATCTTCCACTGGGAGAGGCCCTGGGAACCCCACCTGATGGATCTCTCATTCTCTACAGCACCCTTCCCCCGGTCTTTTGTGGCTGGATCCCTCCCCCATGCTGCTCTCATCCACCTCAGGAGGCTCCAAACTGACAGAGCCTCCCTCTCAGGGGTGAAATGCTCCCAGTTCAGACTGGATCACCCGATCCAGCAGCGATGGAGGCAGGTGGTTTGGAGAACTGGTAGCAAAAATCCCTGCCCCCCCCATATGTCCAGCTGAGCCGCACAATCATCAGAGGCTTTTTCTTTTACTTTTAAAAGCATTTTTTCTACAACCTCTTTGCCCGAAAAAATGCTTTTAAATGTAAAAAAAAAACCCTCTGATGATCGCGCGGCTCAGCTGGGATCGTCAGAGGCTTTTAAAAGAAAAAAACCCTTTTGCCTGATCAGCAGAGGCTTTTTTTCTTTTAAATGCCTCTGACGATCCAAGCTGAGTTGCCTGATCATCAGAGGCATTTAAAAGAAAAAAAGCCTCTGCCGATCAGACAACTCAGCTTGGATCGTCAGAGGCATTTAAAAGAAAAAAAACCCTTTTGCCTGATCAGCAGAGGCTTTTTTTCTTTTAAATGCCTCTGACGATCCAAACTGAGTTGCCTGATCATCAGAGGCATTTAAAAGAAAAAAAGCCTCCGCAGATCAGGCAACTCAGCTGGGATCGTCAGAGCCTTTTGAAAGCATTTTTTTTACAACCTCTCCGCCGAAGAGGTTGTAGGAAAAATGGTTTTAAAAGTAAAAAATAAATAAATTGGCCACGCCCACCCAGTCACATTACCCCCCACACACACACACACCAAGCTACACCCACAGAACTGGTAGTAACAAATTTTAGATTTCACCACTGCTCCCTCTGAACTGCAGCCTCCGCTTTACTCCCAAAGCCCCAGAACCCTGCACTGACTGGCTGGCTGCGAACTGTCCTGGGTGCCCAAAAGCCTGACGCAAACTGTACTTTGACGAATGGGACACGGCGAAGGGACTGGGATGGAGGGGCCGTGGTCCAAAATGCCGTGGCATAATAACACGGAGGCGAAACCCTGAAGGAGAAAGAGGCAGCACCAAGGATTCGAGCCAAAAAGTCCTATTCCGCCTCAAGGGGCTGCCACAAAGAAGAGGGGGTCAGCCTATTCTCCAAACCACCTGAAGGCAGGACAAGAAGCAACTCATCAGGGAGAGAAGCAACCTAGAACTAAGGAGAAATTTCCTGACAATTGATCAGTGGAACGGTTTACATCCAGAAGTTGTGAGTGCTCCATCACTTGAGGTTTTTAAGAAGAGACTGGATACCCATTTGTCTGAAATGGTAAGGTCTCCTTCTTGAGCAGGGATTGGAAGACCTTCAAAGCAGGGGTGAAATCCAGCAGGTTCTGACAGGTTCTGGAGAACTGGTAGCGGAAATTTTGAGCAGTTCGGAGAACTGGCAAATATCACCTCCGGCTGGCCCCAGAGTGGGGAGGGAATGGGGATTTTGCAGTATCCTTCCCCTGTGGGAGGAAGAGCCTTGGTGGCGCAGCTGACTAAGTGCTGTTAAAGTAGCACCAGCTGCCTGCAATTACTGCAAGTTCGAATCTCACCAGGCTCAAGGTTGACTCAGCCTTCCATCCTTTCGAGGTAGGTGAAATGAGGATCCGGATTGTGGGGGCAATAAACTGACTTTGTATAAAAAAAAGAACACCGCTTAGGGGGGCCTGAAAGCCCTACTAAGCAGGTATATACAGAAGTATGACGGCTATTGCTTAACGCATTGTAAGCCGACCAATCAATCAATCAATCAATAGAGATTTTACAGTATCCTTCCCCTGGAGTGGGGTGAGAATGTAGATTTTGCAGGATCCTTCCCCTGCCATGCCCACCAAGCCATGCCCACCAAGCCATGCCCACCAAGCCATGCCCACCAAGCCATGCCCACCAAGCCATGCTCACTAAGCCACGCTCACAGAACCAGTAGTAAAAACAAAAATGGATTTCATCACTGCTCCAAAATCCCTTCCAACTCTGTTATTCTGTTATTCAAAGCTATTCCGTCCTTCCAAGGCATAGATATCTTTCAATGCACTCAGATTTTCTTCTACACACACCCATACTTGATCTTAGCCAAAAGGCTTCTTCACATAGGTTAGACTGGGATCCTATGTGTCCTTTCTTTGGAGTAAAAGTCGTGCAAAGCTGTGGGCATATTTCTGAAGCAGATGGGCACAGAATTGTACAGTAAGGTCACTCTGGCTGAGGTTTACACGGTTTCCAATTTTCTGCATGTTTCATGCCAAGATGACTAACTTCAACTCCCTTAAGTCACTGTTTGCCCCCAAAGCCACTCCAGCTTTTCCTGCCAAATTATAATTGCTAATATGACAGAAAGTAGAAATGATTAAAGACACGCTGCTCAATCATTTGGAAGATGTTTTCGTTCGCTAAATCTTGATCCTAGTCTCCCCCAGGCCGAGGATTATAGTCAGCAGTCTATCCTAATAGAATTAAATTCGGGCGAATTCCTCTGGACATCTTCTTGGATCCGTGTTTCTCAACTTTAAGATGGGTGGACTTCAACTCCCAGAATTCCTTAGATTATCTGGACTTTGACTCCCAGAATTCCTTAGATAATCTGGACTTCGACTCCCAGAATTCCTTAGATAATCTGGACTTCGACTCCCAGAATTCCTTAGATAATCTGGACTTCGACTCCCAGAATTCCTTAGATAATTTAGGCTTCAACTCCCAGAATTCCTTAGATTATCTGGACTTTGACTCCCAGAATTCCTTAGATAATCTGGACTTTGACTCCCAGAATTCCTTAGATAATCTGGACTTCAACTCCCAGAATTCCTTAGATAATCTGGACTTCGACTCCCAGAATTCCTTAGATTATCTGGACTTTGACTCCCAGAATTCCTTAGATAATCTGGACTTCAACTCCCAGAATTCCTTAGATAATCTGGACTTCGACTCCCAGAATTCCTTAGATTATCTGGACTTCGACTCCCAGAATTCCTTAGATAATCTGTCAGCTGTCAGGGTTCTAAGTACCCTGTTTCCCTGAAAATAAGACATCCCCTGATAATAAGCCCAATCAGGCTTTTGAGCGCAAGCGTTTGAGTTTATTATTTTAATTTATTATTTATTATTTTTTGAGTTTATTATTATTTGAGTGCATGTGCTAAAATAAGCCTCCCCCCGAAAATAAGCCCTCCCTGAAAATATTTAAATGCAGAGCTGGAAATCAGGTAAGACGACAAGAGGAGCCCCATCTTATTCCATGCACCTCAAAATAATAAGACTTCCCCCAAAATAAGGCCAAGCGCTTATTTTGGGGTTCAAAAAATATAAGACAGGGTCTTATTTTTGGGGAAACACAGTAGACAGATTCTGGCACATCCAAGTCCGTTGTCCAATTCTACCATTTCCAGCATCTCCTATCCCCAAAATGCCCTAATGATTTTAATATCCTCTCCGGAGGCTGTGGGGGATACTTCTCTTGAGCCTGCTGTTGAAGGGATGAGAAAGTGGACACACGTTTAATCTCCTTTTTTATCCAGCCAGTAAAAAAATCTCCCCATTTCTCCCTGCCCACGTGGTTTGCTACCCAGACCAGAATTCGCCTTCTCTGATTTATAAATGTCGCTGCACAGTTATGGGAAAGTGCCTGGGAGGGAAGGACAGGCTAAATTGTTATCCCCACCACATGTCACATTCCAAGAAGAAATGATGGATCCCCAAGGCAACAATTAGCAATTGTGGCCTTGTAACAAAGGAATAGATTTGCGGCGGATTCTGCACCAAAGCTCATTCTAAACAATGGCAATAATAATAGTGTGTGTGTTTTTTTTTGTCTCCTTCGGCTGTTCCTTTCTGCTGGCCCACTGCCTTCCTCATTGGCTTTGGCTTGCCTTGTCCTTCATTACAGCAGGACTGAGTACCCATACCTCAGAAAGGCGTGGCAGATCCTGTGCAGCCATTTTCATGAGAAAGCCCTTTTTTCTCTCTCTTTAAAGGTAAAGGTTCCCCTCGCACATATGTTCCCGACTCTAGGGGGCAGTGCTCATCTCCGTTTCAAAGCCAGAGAGCCAGCGCTGTCCGAAGACGTCTCCGTGGTCATGTGGCCGGCATGACTAAATGCCAAAGGCTCATGGAACGCTGTTTCCTTCCCACCAAAGGTGGTCCCTATTTTTCTACTTGCATTTTTTACCTGCTTTCGAACTGCTAGGTTGGCAGAAGCTGGGTCAAGTCACAGGAGCTCACCCCGTTACGCGGCACTAGGGATTCGAACCACTGAACTGCCGACCTTTCGATTGACAAGCTCAGCATCTTAGCCACTGAGCCACCGCGTCCTTTATTCTCTCTCTTTATTTCTCTCTAAAAGTTAGCCTTTATCGGAAGTCTGATTTCAAAGGAAGTTTGAAATTAAGCCAAGGCTCTGGGTTGCCCAGCAACTGAGGGCAAGGTAAGAAATAATGGATGGAAGATCATTAAAGACAGATCCAACCTAGAACTGAGGAGAAATATCCTGACAGTGAGAACAATTAACCAGGGAAACTGCTTACTTCCGGAAATTGTGGGTGCTCTCTCTCTCTGGAGGTTTTTAAGAAAAGTCTGGACAGCCATTTGTCAAGAATCATATACGATCTCCTCAGTGGTGGGTTTCAAATTTTTTTACTACTGGTTCTGTGGGCGTGGCTTAGTGGGCGAGGCAGGGGAAGGATACTGTAAAATCTCCATTCCCTCCCCACTCCAGAGGAAGGTTACTGCAAAATCCTCATTCCCACCCCACCTCAGGGGAAGGATACTGCAAAATCCCCATTCCCTCCCCACTCCAGAGGAAGTATACTGCAAAATCCCCATTCCCTCCCCACTGCAGGGGAAGGATACTGCAAAATCCCCATTTCCTCCCGATCAGCTGGGACTTGGGAGGCAGAGAATAGATGGGGGCGGGCCCAGTCAGAATTTTTACTACCAGTTCTCTGAACTCCTCAAAATTTCCGCTACCGGTTCTCCAGAACTGGTTAGAACCTGCTGAAACCCACCTCTGGGTCTCCTGCCTGAGCTCCAAGGTCCCTTCAAACTTTGTTATTCTATTATTCTGACCAGTTTCCCCTCAATCCTCCTCTGGCTTGAAAGACTGATTCAGTTTCTCTGAGAGAACAAAACGGTTATTAATTGGCTCATGCTCGATTTTACCTGCATTAGGGGGTTGGACTAGAAGACCTCCAAGCTCCTTTCCAACTCTATTATTCTATGTTCTATGGCCCTTTTCGGACCCCTGCAAGAATTCGCTGCTGCTGTGAACTTTTATGAAACACTCATTGTAGGCAATGTTTTAGGAAGCAAATGGGCCCCTCGCCAATACTTGAGAAAATGCAAGAGAAACGCCTACAATGTACATATTCTATGAGGAGCATCCCAGCCCGTTGCCTACATCTCCTTCATGGAATACCTTATTTGACCAAGTGTGATTAGTGTCCCATGCAGAAGCTCTCAGTATGCATACAAAGCAACAGAACGATAATAATCATAATAATGACACCGATAAGAGTGGGTGGTAGAGAAGATGAGAAGGATAATAATACTGCAGCCGTACCACATGGGTAAATATACTTAGACATGACAATCCTGTGAGAATTAGGTCTTCAGCGGAGTGATGGCAGGAGGGAAAAAACCAGGGGTGGGATTCAGAAATTTTAGCAACCGGTTCTCTGCCTGGTTGCTGAGTGGGCGTGGCCATGGTGGGCATGGCCTACTCGGCCTCCTGTACCACCGGGGGGAGGGGCTTTTCGCCCTCCCCAGACTCTGGAGGCTTTCCTTGAGCCTCTGGGAGGGCGAAAACAGCCTCCCCAGGCTCCAGAGGCCCTCCGGAGGTCGGAAACGGGCCCGTTTTCAGACTTCTGGTACTTCCAGTAGGCCCGTTTTCACCCTCCCCTCCAGCTCCAGAGGGTTTTCTTGAGCCTCTAGGAGGGCAAATATGGTCTCCCCTGGGCTCCAGAGGCCCTTCTGGAACATCCGGTAGGCCCATTTTTCCCCCTCCCAGAGCTTCCGCATGGGCCCTGCGCTTACCTGGCATCCAAAACGGGCTGTGTGAAGCAGGGGTGGGTTCTACTTACCTTTACTACCGGTTTGCATCATGCCCTCCTGTGCGCGCTCTCCTGCGCATGCGCAGATCGCTTCTGATGACATCCGGGTCAGTGGGCGGAGCCTCCTGCCGGTTTTACATCTGGTTCTTGCAAACCGGTCTGAACCGGGGGCAACCCACCACTGGTGTGGAGACTCATGGTAGGGATGGGGCAGGGTGGGCGGCGTCAGCCAGTCCTTGCAACTACCGGTTCGGCGAACCAGATTAAAATTAACATTCGGTTCGCCCGAATGGATCCAAACCGGCTGAATCCCATCCCTAGAAAAAACTGTCTTTGTGTCTAGTTGTTTTGGCATGCAATGCCCTATAGCACCAAGGTGAGGAGTTGAAACAGTTTATGTCCAGGATGTGAGTGGTCTGTAGGTATCTTCTCAGCCCTCCTTCTGACCCATGCAATACACCGGTTCCTTCCACTTTAATATAGTTAGTTGTTTACGCGATCGACACAAAAGGCTTTCATTGACATCAGAGGAACGCGCTGTTATCTCTCTATTTCGAAAGCTCTGCAGAATCCAGGAAGCCAAACGGAAGCTAAGGGAGGAACGCTTCCAATAAAAGGCCGACAATCTATATATTATATTAGCAGAAATGCCAGGAGGTAAAATTGCTTCATCCATCACAGTTCCTTAGCTAGCCAAAGGTTGAGTAAATAGAGATGGTCAGGGGAATCTACCAATTCAGCTTGCAGCTTTTATTTTTTGTGAAACAATCACGAAACGCAGCCGCAGAGATGTAGTAGAGTCGAAGGATAACCGTGGTCAGGGACTCACTAGAATGGCGTTTCTCCAACTTGGCCACTGAAAAATATGTCACGTCAACTCCCAGAATTCCCCAGCCAGCCAGGGAGTTGAAGTTCACACATCTTCAAATGGCCAAGTTTGAAAAAAAATGCTCTAGGTCAGTGTTGGTAAACCTTTTCGGCACCGACTGCCGAAACAGGAGCCCCCGCGCATGCCAGAAACTGGAAGAGCAACCATCTGGTGTTTTCAGCGCTCCTGTATGCGTGAAGACCAGCTGACCAGCACACCGGAACCCGGAAGGGCAACGAGCGACGGTTCATGACCCTGGAGAGATGCCTCTGCGTAACACTTCCGGCACGCACGGCATAGGTTAGCCATCACGGCTCTAGGTGCTCTAAAGTGGCCCCTTTTAACCAATGGTGAAATCTAAAATTTGTTACTACTGGTTCCGTGGGCGTGGCTTAGTGGGGGGTAATGTGACTGGGTGGGCGTGGCCAATTTTTTTTTTCTTTTAAAACCATTTTTTCTACAACCTCTTCAGTGAGGTTGCTTTCAAAAGGCTCTGACGATCCCAGCTGAGTTGCCTGCTCGTCAGAGGCTTTTTTTTCTTTTAAATGCCTCTGACGATCAGGCAACTCAGCTTGGATCGTCAGAGGCATTTAAAAGAAAAAAAGCCTCTGCCAATCAGGCAACTCAGCTGGGATCCTCAGAGACTTTTAAAGCATTTTTTCTACAACCTCTTCAGAGGTTGTAGGAAAAATGCTTTAAAGGCCTTTGAGGATCCCAGCTGAGCCGCGGGATCATCAGAGGCTTATTTTTTTTACTTTTAAAAGCATTTTTTCGGGCAAAGAGGTTGTAGAAAAAATGCTTTAAAAGTAAAAAAAAAGCATCTGATGATTATGCGGTTCAGCTGGGTATGGGGGTGGGACAGGGATTTTGCTACCGGTTCTCTGAACCACCCACCTCCATCGTTACCGGATCAGGCGATTTGGTCCAAACCGGGAGCATTTCACCCCTGCTTTTAACCCAAACTCCTTTTGATGTCTTGGAGAATATACCCGTCCTCATTGCTCTCTGAGCTTGATTGTTTGCTTGCAGATGTTTTATTACTCTACTAGGTAATATCATTAGTGGTGGAAGGGAGCTGGGCTTGCTCCTTGCTTATATACAATAGCTTGCCCTGCCAATGTTGATGGAGATGTGGTTTCTCTTTGATTGTTCCTTGATTAGGGTATTGTTTTCTGCTCGAGTGTTTGCTTCCTGGGTAGTTCCTCGATTAGGTTATTGCCGGAGATGACCATCATTCACAGCCAGCAAGATGGGAAGTGTAGTCCAATGCATGGGGCCAGGGAACACCATCTGTCAGGCCTGGGAGTCATCTTTTGTATTAGGCCTTCAGACCTGCCACATTTCCTACTGTGGGAAACTGGGAGGGGGGATTGTATGGAGCAAGGGTGATATATAGTCATAATAACATTCCTTTCTCAGAGAGTCAAGAACATCCTGTCCTGCACTTGGAGGGGTGTGACTGGGAGGCATCTCCAGTTGGGACGATGCTTTGATTGGACTGTCAGGTTTCGATGCTATCTCAAAATAAATGAATTTCCAAACTGCCAATCTTTGAGGAAATTTTCTCTTTATTGATCATAGTGATCTGTCCCTGGCTCTTTCACGGTCAGTACTGACCTCTGCCCCCCAAGCACTCCCTTTCCGATCCCCAATTCTCTGCGTCTCATTGGCTATCTACCAAGCCACTCTCTTCATCCCATCTCCGTCAGATCACAGGAATTCCCCCCACTCCTCCCATCTCCGAGGAAACAGAATCTTCAAAGGAATTAAGTAGGACCATGTGATGGACATGAGGGTGCTGGGCAGGGACTTGAACTTTTCTTTGAGTGGGGAAAACCTGGAAGCTTTCAGATTCAGGTTTTCCCAGATGTGCCAATATGACATCTCTAATAAAATTGAACTTTGAGGAACTTCAAGTCTTCTTTCGTTGAGGGTGTTACTTGGAACCCTGACATTAACCCGAATTAACATCTTTAGGCAGTGAAACTTGCATATGAGGCTCACTATCTTCTTAGATTAGAACTTGTTTGCACTTAAATGTCTCTGCAGATTGACCTTTCAGTGTCATACATACTATTGTCCCTTGAACCTCAATTAATTGAGTCAAGTCTACTGATGATGTTTCCATAACATGCTAACCCAATGAATGAACAGAACAAGGTTACAGGTTAGGGGTTGTGAGAATGAAGGAAAGGAAGGGAAGGGAAGGGAAGGGAAGGGAAGGGAAGGGAAGGGAAGGGAAGGGAAAGGAAAGGAAAGGAAAGGAAAGGAAAGGAAAGGAAAGGAAAGGAAAGGAAAGGAAAGGAAAGGAAAGGAAAGGAAAGGAAAGGAAAGGAAAGGAAAGGAAAGGAAAGGAATAAATGGAATGGAATGGAATGGAATGGAATGGAATGGAATAGAATAGAATAGAATAGAATAGAATAGAATAGAATAGAATAGAATAGAATAGAATAGAATAGAATAGAATAGAATTCTTTATTGACCAAGTGTGATTGGACACACAAGGAATTTGTCTTTGGTGCATAAACTCTCATTGTACATAAAAAATACATTAATCAAGAATCATAAAGAGTTTTGTAAAACTCTTTAATAAAAAAAAAGTATCATAAGATACAACACTTAAGTGATATTCATAGGATACAAAATAAGCAATCAAATCATAGTAGGAAACTAATTAAAACAATATAAATTGTAAAGATACAAGCAACAAGGTTATAGTCATAAGTAGAGAAGGAGCTGGGTAATAGGAAGGATGAGAAAAATGATAGTAATACAGTCTTAGTAAATGATTTGACAGTGTTGAGGGAATTATTTGTTTAGCAGAGTGATGGCATTTGAGGAAAAACTGTCCTTGTGTCTAGTTGTTCTGGGTGCAATGCTCTATAACGTCATTTTGAGGGTAGAAGTTGAAACAGTTTATGTCCAGGATGCGAAAGGTCTGTAGATATTTTCTCAGCCTTCTTTTTGACTCGTGCAGTATACAGGTCCTCAATGAAAGGCAGGTTACCTTTATTATTTGGGTTGATTTTTACAGGATACTGCGGAATTGTTAATGCTTGGCATTTTTAGGAAAGGATGCCAAGGGGAAATATGGCTCATCCCATCTCCAATCCTTCATCGTCTAAAGGTGTAGGACTGACATCTAATTAATATCTTGTACCCAAAGTTGCAGCTCGGTCATTACTTTGCCTGCTGCTTGATGAATTGATGTCCTCATCTGATTAAGAAATAATTGAATTGAAACATTTAATCACTGAAGCCTCTATTGAATGTTTCTTGCCTAAGTGGACCTGTCTGGATCAATGAGATGACCAGGATTCTGAGCCAATATCCTCCTCCACTCTGTTAGAACATAACCTTCACCTAATCTTCCCTTGCACTTTCTCTTCACAAACCATCTTTGAGGAAGACTGAAACATTGATCTGCCAAATAACTTACTTTGTTTTCTAGTTTCTGGCAAAAATGGTGGAACTCATCATCCCCTAACCACGGGCTGCAGCACCTGCTGTGAATGAAGGGTAGCGTCTGAGTGCTCAAAATGCAGCCATATGAGCACAGTGGAGCAGACACTGGCACATCAAAACCAGGTTGTAATTCCCATTTTCAGACTCTGCCTGGAATCCGTGTCAAAGCGTGAATCAGCCTCGTTTCCCCCCTGTGGAAACTGTACTTAATTAGAGGTGAATGAATCTTGTTTTCCATGGTGTATACTCTCAAAGAAAGAAAACCCAAAGTATATATTCTAAGAAACATTTTATTATAAAAGTACAAAACTAGCTAACTACATCTTGCCGGCAGTTATCTCACAGACGAACAAAGGAAGTTAAATCAGGAAGTTAGAAAAGAAAGAATGTAGACATGCACAGTAGTCCAATGTCTCACAAGACCAGCCTTATCTCAGCTACAGATAAGTTCCCTGGCAAAGTACCGTACTGCTTAGAATGGGAGCTCAGCTGGCAAACACTTAACGCAGTGACAATCCGCACTGTATATCGAACATTAATACGATTGAGCGAGTCCAGAGGTATTTCACGAGAAGAGTCCTCCACTTCCCTGCGCACAATAGAATAATCCCTTATGCCACCAGGCTTGAAATTTCGGGCTTGGACAATTTAGAACTATGCCGCCTACAGTCTGACCTAAGTGTAGTACATAAAATTATCTCCTACAACGTCCTACCTGTCAATGACTACTTCAGCTTCAACCACAATAATACACGAGCACACAATAGATACAAACTCAAGGTAAACCGCTCCAGACTCGATTGCAGAAAATACAACTTCAGCAACAGAGTGGAATGCACTACCTGACTCTGTGGTTACATCCTCAAACCCCCATAACTTTAACCTTAGACTGTCTACTGTTGACCTCAACCCCATTCCTAAGAGGTCTGTAAGGGGGCGTGCATAAGCGCACCAGCGTGCCTTCCGTCCCTGTCTTACTGACCCCATGTATTTGTATCCATTTCCTGTGTTCATATCCATGTTTATACTTATATCTGTTATCTCGTACATGTTTGACAAACAAACTAAATAAATAAATAAATAAACTAAGGAGAAATTTCCTGACAGTGAAAACAATTGATCAGTAGAATGGGTTGCCTCCTGGAATTGTGGTTGCTCCATCACTGGAGGCATTCAAGAAGAGACTGGACAGCCACTTGTCCGAAATGGTTTCCTGCTTGAGCAAGACTTGGACTAGAAGATTTCCAAGGTCTCTTCCAACCCTAATGTAGGAAGTTAGCACCCACCCCTTTCCTAGAAGAATGAAATATTTTGGAAAATATTAAAAAGGCAGAATATGATGTTTCCCTGGATGAGAAATGGAGAATCATGTTTTAAAGACAAAGCAGCTTCCACCTTCCTGCCCCCACCTTTCGTTAATGGTCCAGAGGCAGAAACTCAATCCTTTGTCAAAGGACCATCATCTGCAACACAATAGGACCCATCTAGGACAGAAACTCACCACATGGCACCTGGGAAGATTACATCAGCCAGCAAGGCTACCTAAGACCCCCACCCCCTGGAAGTCTGACAACCTATCAGGATACTCTTTCTGGGCCCCAGGAAGTTCAAAGCCAGAGAGAATATAAAACCCAGGGACTCGCTGTATCTCAACCTTTTCTGTTCAGGAACTCAAACAATGTGATCCTGTCCACTATTAAACCATCTTTACAAGCAGTCTCCATGTTTCCAGTGTCTTTTTCCCCACTTGGAAGGATATTTCTTCCTACACTAATATTCTATATCAGGAGTCTCCATCTTTGGCAACTTTAAGACGTGTGGACTGCAACTCCCAGAATTCCTCAGCCACCATGTCTAATACCGGTAGTTACTCAGCATGGTTGGCTGAGGAATTCCAGGAGTTGAAGTCCACACATCTTAACGTTGCCAAGATTGGAGAGCCCTGTTCTATATTCTTCGATGAAGGCTCTAAATCGCAGAGAGTTTGATAGTAGATTAAAAACCAATAGATTTTGATTGCACCTTGAGACCTGCAGATGGAGCAAACATTGGATAATTGAGGGATGTGGACTATGGTGGAAATCAGTGGTGGTTGTCAAAATTTTTTACGACCAGTTCTGTGGGTGTGGCTTGGTGGGTGTGGCATGGCTTGGTGGGCGTGGCTTGGTGGGCATGGCAGGGGAAGGATACTGCAAAATCCCCATTTCCTCCCAATCAGCTGGGACCTGGAAGGCAGTGAATAGATGGGGGCGGGTCCTGTCAGAATTTTTACTACCGGTTCTCCGAATTACTTAAAATTTCCGCTACCGGTTCTCCAGAACTGGTCAGAACCTGCTGAAACCCACTTCTGGTGGAGATGTGACACCGCTTTCCAGTTCAGCTCCACTCACGTGTGTTGTGCTTTTTGGGATGGCTCCCGCAACGATCTCTTTTGTCAGAGAGGTCTGCTGGCACAAAAGATACCAAATTCTGCTCGGCAGGGAACAGATCTTCGCACAGCACTAGCGTTGTTCTGCTAAAGGTCTTTCTTTTTAAATAGCTTACAACAAAAAACAACAACAACCCACTTGGAGAAAGCTAGTGTTATTGAATGTTTTCTTCTTCCACCAATTTCCCTCTTTGAAAACATCCAAGCCACCTACCAATTCTTGTGTCTTGGGGCAGTGCAGTCTACCAGCTATCCATGTTTTTTTTTTTTTTTAAACGTTTTCTGTTCATGATCTATTTGTTGTTTTGACAGTTAGACTCTGGGCTGCAAACTGAAAGACAGACAAAGAGAGGTTCCAAATGCATTATTTAACTGACTAGAATCTGTATTTTTTGCTATCCTGTTACTGAAGTTTTCCTGGAACCGTGGAAAAGTTTTGAGCATTTTTTGGGGGCAGGTTTTTGTACCTTTTACTCTCTCTCTCTTTTTTTTTTTTGAAAAAAAGTTTTTTATTAATAATACAAAATTAAAAAAAACATTGGACATAGATATGACATCACTGGTTCCAAACATCTTCCATCACTTTAAAATAATATTAGTACTCATATAAACATGTAGTTCTTAAGCTTTGTTCATTATTTAAACATAATATGATATGATATTAATACTTTTTCCCTTATTTCTGTATATTTATTTATCTCTTAAACATACATTTATCTATAATAACATCTATATTTTTGTTCTAACACTATACATTTGTCTTGGCTACCCTCTTGTTATCTATCCAATCATAAAATTGTTCCCGGATTTTGTAGTACTTAGTTTCGCTTTTATCCTTGAGTTCCAAAGTGAGTCTGTCCATTTCTGCGCTGTTAAAGATTTTCAGTAATATTTCCTCTTCAGTTGGAATATCTTTCTCTTTCCATTTTTGAGCGAAGGCTATTCATGCCGCTGTGACTATATTCAGTAATAAATAATTTGTATCTTTCTTATATTTTCTTTCTATAATTCCCAGTAAGAAAAATTCCAGTTTGACTTCTATATTTGTTGACAAAATTTCTTCTAGCAAGTTCTTTAGTAAATTCCAAAATTTTTACGCCTTTGGGCATTCCCACCACATGTGGTAGTAATTCCCAAGGGTCTCTCCACACTTCCAGCATATCGAGGATTTCACCTTATTCATTCGTGCTAATCTTTTGGGCGGGGAGATGCCACCTATAGAACATCTTATAGAGGTTTTCCTTATAGGAAGTTTCTAGTGTGATTTTTAAATTTTCCCCCCATAAACTTTGCCAATTGTCCAAATCGATATTGTGCCCAAAATATTTACACCGAATTATCATCATTTCTTTCACCTGTTCCACAATCATATCTTGTTCTAATAAATATCGATATAGTTTACTTATGGTCTTGCCTTCCTGCTAAATGTTATCTAATTCTGATGATTCTTGCTTTATGCCCCATTCCTTTTTATCTTTGCTAAATTTAGATTGAATTTGGAGATACGCCCACCATTCCAATTCGATTCCTTCTTCCTTTAAAGTATTTCTTGCTTTTAATTCTCTTTTCTCATTCAAAATATCTTTATAGGTGACAGCTCCCCCTCGTTTTGTCGAATTTGGATGTGTGTACATTTCTAATGTTGACACACCTTTTACTCTCTTTATGACTTTATATCAGTGGTGAAATCCCATGTTTTCCCCTACCGGTTCTGTGAGCGTGCCTTGGTGTGCGTGGTGTGGCTTGCTGGGCGTGGCTTGCTGGGCATGGCAGGGGAAGGATACTGCAAAATCTTCATTCCCTCCCCACTCCTGGGGGAAGGATATTGCAACATCTCCATTCCCACCACACTCTGGGGCCAGCCAGAGGTGGCATTTGCCAGTTCTCCGAACTACTCAAAATTTCCACTACTGGTTTTCTGCTACCGGTTCTCCAGAACCTGTCAGAACCTGCTGGATTTCACCCCTGTTTTATATTGATGACCCAGAGATATGGCTGTTGAATATTCTAATTCATTTGTGATGCTTGCTTTGTTTGCAATAAACTTTGTTTGGAGCAAAGGAGAAAAACGTGGCTCAGTGGCTAAGGTGCTGAGCTTGTTGATCAGAAAGGTCGGCAGTTCAGCGATTCGAATCCCTAGTATAGGTCTCCTGCATAAGCAGGGGGTTGGACTAGAGGACCTTCAAGGCCCCTTCCAACTCTGTTACTGTTAAAACCTTTGGAGAAGTATAAAGGTGTACTTCTTCATCCTATTTCATTCTTCCATTGCTTTTATTTTTAAATTAAAGGGACACACATGTTCTATCCATTCCCCATCGGGAAAGCAATCCACCCCCTGCCCTTTTCTACCCCAGGATATTAACAGCTTGAAGGTGGAGAAAATGTGTTTTTCCTTTTTTTTTTTTTTATTTACCCCATGCCTTTGAGTGGCTGTTTTTTCCCCCAGAGGTTATTATTTCCTCCTATTAATCTATTCTAGATTTTGCGTTTCCATTTGCTTCTGTCCTAGCTGGCTCCTTAGCGTGCACAAATTCAGTTAGTTAAACTTGGCCTCGGTGAATTTGTAAGTATTAGAAATGATTTCCAAGGTTTGGGGAGCTTAAGCAAAGTCTCCAGGTGTCTGTCCTGCTGGGCTCACATCCTTTTCATTACTTACAGCAGTAATGAAAAATAAAGGCATTTAGAGAGGTTGCTCTCAAGCCTAAATTAGGGCTAGAATTCACTGTCTCCTAGTGATTGGTCACCCAGTTAGTTTTCATGCCTAATGCAGGACTGGAACTCACCATCTCCTGGTGATTGTCCCAAACTCATCCAGCCAGCTTTGATGGCTAAGGCGGGACTAGAAGTCATCTTCTCCTGGTGATTGGGCCAAAGTCACCCAGCCACCTTTCATGCCTAAGGCGGGACTAGAACTCACAGTCTCCTGGTGATTGGGCCAAAGTCACCCAGCCAGCTTTCATGCGTAAGGCGAGACTAGAACTTACCATCACCTGGTGATTGGGCCAAAGTCACCCAGCCAGCTTTTATGCCTAAGGCGGGACTAGAAGTCATCATCTCCCAATGATTGGTTATTACCTTTAAAGGTGTTGGTTATTACCTTTAAAGCCCTACATGGCTCAGGGCCAGGTTATCTTCGAGACCGCCTTCTACTGCATAGCTCCCAGTGACCGGTAAGATCCCACAGAGTTGGTCTCCTCTGGGTCCCAACTAAACAATGCCGACTGGCGGGCCCATGGGGGAAGGCCTTCTCTGTGGCTGCCCCAGCTCTCTGGAACCAGTTACCTCCTGATGTCCGGACTACCCCCACCCTATTGGCCTTCCGAAAAGCGGTAAAGACCTGGCTTTTCCGGCAGGCCTGGGGCCGTTGATCTCACTCTTGCGATCCAGCGAGATCCGGCCATGAATGGTATGAATGAGTTTTAATGTTTTTAATGTTTTTAATTTTTAAATGTTTTTTATTAGGATTTTAAATGTATTGTGAGCCGCCCTGAGTCTTTGGAGAGGGGTGGCATATAAATTGAATTAAATTGAAATTGAAAATTGAAATTGATTGTCCCAACTGGCTTTTATATATAAAGCAGGCAGTTTTCTCCTGTCTCCCAAGCCCATTTCTACACACCACTTCAGATGCATTCACCTCCGAGATCTTTGCATCCAAGTTCTGATAGCGCCTACGTGTATATTTCCATCAGCTTCCTATTTACAGTTAGAGCAGATGGTGTGTCATTATAAGGCAATATAATGCAATCATAAGCCTGAAAGACATGAGGCTTTTCTTTCCACAGTCCTTTCAGTTAACAGATTGAATCCTAGTTGGGAGAAAATGTCATTTCTTTGTCATGCAAATCCACAGAAATATGATAGGGATGCTAGTTATTTAAGAATGTTGCTTCAGCAAGTGCATCTATCCCAGGGATGAGAAATTCTATACTGTATGAGCCTCTCTGTATATTATTAATTATAGGCCAGGGCAATGGAGCATAATTTCTCTAATGGAGGGGACAAAGAAGGAAAGGACCATCTCTGTTATTTATATATAACTGCCTTGCCAACATTCAACATTTAGGAAAGGAAGTGAAATTGTTGCACAGCAATTCTGCACTTTTGTATTGGCGCAACAAGCTTTTTCCCTTCTCCTTCAAGAGGCAATTGCACTTACCACTTGTTCTTCAAAAAAAAATAATAATAATAATAGCACCACAGCAACCAGTGGGCTCTTGAAATGTTATTATGTCCTCCTCCCACTCAAAAGACTTAGTGGTGCTCTTGGCGCTGGGAAAGTGTGACGTTAAAGGCCCAAAAGAAAAATAAAAAAGCATTGGCTGCTGTGAAGAATCACAGAAAGAGCTAGTTTCGGGTTGAAAAAAAGCACTTTTGAAGTCTGAAGGATGGGAAGGGCGATTGGTCACTGCTGGAGCTGGAAAGATTTGGTTGACGGTGGAAAGAAATAAGATAATAATACGTTTGAACGTTTCTCTTAGGCATATTGTCGGAAAGTTATGACAAAGCAGCCATCTACTTAGTGTTACATATATTGACGGCAGCTGGAATTACATATGCTAAATATCGGGAAAATGTGAACACCCCACCGGATGATGACATAATTAGGAAAATTTGGGATTGTGCTGAAATGGAGAGAGAGAGAGAGACAGAGAGAGAGAGAGAGAGAGAGAGAGAGAGAGAGAGACTGAAAGAGAGACTGAGAGAAAGAGAGAGGGGGAGAGAGAGAGAGAGACCAAGAGAGAGAGAGACTGAAAGAGAGCGAGACTGAGAGAGAGAGAGAGACTGAAAGAGAGAGAAAGAGAGACTGAGAGAGAGAGAGAGACAGAGAGGGAGGGAGAGAGGGGGAGAGAGAGAGAGAGACCAAGAGAGAGAGAGAGAGAGACTGAAAGAGAGAGAGACTGAGAGAGAGAGAGAGAGACAGAGACAGAGAGAGAGAGACCAAGAGAGAGAGAGAGAGACTGAAAGAGAGCGAGACTGAGAGAGAGAGAGAGACTGAAAGAGAGAGAAAGAGAGACTGAGAGAGAGAGAGAGACAGAGAGGGAGGGAGAGAGGGGGGAGAGAGAGAGAGAGACCAAGAGAGAGAGAGAGAGAGACTGAAAGAGAGAGAGACTGAGAGAGAGAGAGAGAGACAGAGACAGAGAGACAGAGAGACCAAGAGAGAGAGAGAGAGACTGAAAGAGAGAGAGAGACAGAGAGAGAGGGAGGGAGGGGGAGAGAGAGAGACCAAGAGAGAGAGAGACTGAAAGAGAGAGAGAGACTGAGAGACTGAGAGAGATCGAGAGAGAGAGAAAGAGGGAGGGAGGGAGGGAGAGAGAGAGACTGAGAGAAAATTAAATATTTAATTTAATTTAAAAATTAAATACAAAGAAGACTCGAAATATTACAGGACATGGAATAAATTTTACGAATGGATAGAGACAAGAGGTAGAAATGAGAGGGAAGTTTATGAATGTCAGTACAACAAAAGTGTATAAAACTATGGATGTCATATAGAAAAATTTGTAAATAAGCTAATGTAAGTAGAAACTTAGTTGAAGTTTTCTTTTATTTCCTTTTCTTTTGTTTTTGGTTATATTGTTGCTGTTAGGTTCAGCTTGTAGCTTACTCCTACCTTGTTGGTCAGGCAATATATCTGTTTCTTTTAGAAACTACTGAGCCACGTAATCAGGGTTTGCTGAACCCTGTAATTAGGCTACAGTGCATAAATAAGCGGCGCAGAGAAGCGTTCTTTGTTCCTGATTGTTCCTGTTCCTGTTGCTTCCTGCGTCTTTCTGCTGATTGGTGTTAGACTGGATTGTTATATGGTACTGTATACCGAGAGTTACTAAAGTCTGTTTGCTTTGATAAGGGAAGATACTTACTGGACTGATATTACTGTTTATGACCTTGGACTGTTTTACCTACACCGACACTGCTTATTATCTTGTATATAAAGTATTTTTCTCACACGAGCTGCACGTTTATCTCCTTCCCTGTGTGTTTCTGCTCTGCTCGTTGCACAAGCAACAAATACTTTTTACACACACCCGAACAGTTGCAATTACTGTTAACATAGTACAGTTATCGTTATTAGCATGTATGTTAGATTTACTATTAATCTTCTCATCGTTCCTATCACCCATCTCCTCCCACTTATGACTGTATGACTGTAACCTTGTTGCTGGTATCCTTATGATTTATATTGACTGCTTCCTAGTATGATTTGATTGCTTATTTGTTCCCTATGACTATCATTAAGTGCTGGACCTTATGATTCTTGATGAACGTATCTTTTCTTTTATGTACTCCGAGAGTGTATGCACCAAGACAAATTCCTTGCGTGTCCAATCACACTTGGCCAATAAAGAATTCTATTCTATATTATCATTGATCTCTCTCTGGCTTTGCTTTATTTGCATTGTTATCCTGACATGGCACTGTCTTTTCAATAAAATAAAATTTAAAAACGTTTGAACATCTGGCTGGCTGTGTAGTGAACCAAAATAATAATAAAATGGCAAATGCAGAAACTTTTAAATACACGAATAAGTCAAGTGATTGAATCATTAGCTTTGCTGTCAAGGGATTTTTCTTCTAGAGACAACGATAGTAAAAAAAAAATTGTCCTTTACTTATGACCGTAATGGAGCCAGTCCATTCTGGTCATAACTCATGATTTAATTTAATTTTAATTTATCGAATTTCTATGCCGCCCAACTCCCAAAGGACTCTGATGGTTGTAAAATGGGTCAAACCCATGTGATCCACCCAATTTTGTAAGTTTTTTGCAGCAGTCATTAAGCAGATACCATAGTTATTAAGAGAACCTATCTGTGGTTTGCTATGGGCTGATTTTGCCAAGACCAGGAAGTAAATGCTACATTTTGGCAAAACTGTCATACAATACAGTTATGTGACCGTGAGATGTGCAAATGGCATATGTGTGGGCCAGTTGCCAAGTGACCAACATGCAGGGCGATGGTGATGCAAGGAGATGACCAGGTTGAAGTGAGGGAGGAGTCAAACACATCATTAATTTGGAGTTGCTATGCTCCCACAAGAGAGCAATGTCCAGCTCTCCCTTGAATTTTGTTGACCCTCTAGCATCAATTTGCCTTGACCATTAATAGATCAGATTCTTGTGTATACAGTAGGTAGCATGTAATAAACTTGCATTGCTTTGAACTCAACTCCTGCTCTTAGTTACTAGTGCCTGTCAGGTGATGGCTGTTGGAACTCCAGACCCAGGCTGTAAGTACTCCCAGGGAAGTCCATCATAACTTCGAATGGTTGCTAAGCAACTAGTCACAAGTCAAAGACAACCATGTAAACACATAGGGCAATAGAGTTAACCAAGATTCAGTACAAAGACTGATAGGTGCAAAGGATCAGGATTATTTGTTAAGTGTCAGTAGCACTTATGCTTATATACTTCAATGTATGATTTATTGGGTTAGGGATTTTCTGTTTCCACTGTGAGTTGTATTGTGTTGGGGGGGGGTGCACTGAGGGTGCTCCACCAATCTCATTGTACATATATTGTGCAGTGACAATAAAGGTTGTTATTGTTATTATTACTATTATTACTATATTATTATTATTATTATTATTATTATTATTATTATTATTATTATTATTATTATTTAATCTATAGTGAGATTCACAGCCTTTGAGGCTGGTTAATAGCTCAGCAGCTCGAGTCCTAACCAAGGACCTAGGAACTGTTAAGGTATCGTCGGAGGATGTAAGCTGTTCCGAGTAAGGTTGTTTTTTGTAGAGTCAAAGTGTTCAAGTCTGGCAAATTTAGAATTTCTAAATAGCGGGGTAGCCCTTTGGGTATTGCTCCAAGGGCTCCAATTACAATCGGGACAACACACGATTTCTTTTTCCACAGTCGCTCAACTTCAATTTGCAAGTCCCGGTACTTTGTGATTTTTTCTTGCTGCTTATCTTCAATCCGTGCATCACCAGGTATTGCAATGTCAATGAACCATACTTTTTTCTTTTCAACTATTGTTATGTCAGGTGTGTTGTGGACCAAGTGCCTGTCAGTCTGAATCCTAAAGTCCCACAAGATATTATTATTATTATTATTATTATTATTATTATTATTATTATTATTATTACTACTACTACTATTACTACTACTACTACTATACAAAAATAATTACAGTACAGTAGTGGAAAAGAATTATAGATAAATCGTTAAAATGCAGTATATTTTAATTATTTTTCTATAGTTTCTTCCCCCCCACTGCTGTAGTTATTATTTTTGTTTTACATCCACTTTATCATGATATTTTTTAATTTATTCCACTTCATTGTTTTCCTTCAATAACAATTTGTATGAATGTCTTAGTAGGTGATCTGGGTTTTGTATAAGCATTTCAAATGCTTACAGAAACAATGTTTTATAGCAATTGTCTCAGAATTATAACACCATGAGCTGTCTGGCCGGTCCCATATTCCAGAGCTCTAGTGATAGGATTGGCCCAATGGTCATCCTGGAGCAGCTCCTCCACCGGTGTGCGCTGCGGACCACCTAAATTTTCCACCGGTTGGTGGATCTCTGAACCAGAAAGTCCAGGTGCCTCTTGGGGAAAAAAAAAAGCACCTTTACAAAATGGATAACCAACAGTGAAATTGACGCTGTCCACTTTCAAGTGCTGAAACGAAACGAGGGACATTTTCTGGGCTCAGAAACTAACCAGGGTCGGGCCTATTATTATCTATTCATTTGATCTATAGAGCTGGAGCATCTCTGGGGGCGTAACTGCCTTTAAAATCTGAACCGAAACAACCTCAATCCGTGTGAGAGCAACCCAACTAATCTCAATCTTACCTTAATATTCTATTCTGTTCTGTTCTAATTCTATTTTACTCTACTCTACTCTACTCTGCTCTGCTCTACTCCTATTCTGTTTTATTCTATTCTATTTTACTCTGCTCTGCTCTACTCCTATTCTGTTCTGTTCTATTCTATTCTATTCTACCCTACTCTGCTCTACTCCTGTTCTGTTCTGTTCTGTTCTGTTCTGTTCTGTTCTGTTCTACTCTACTCTACTCTACTCTACTCTACTCTACTCCACTCCACTCCACTCCACTCCACTCCACTCCACTCCACTCCTATTCTATTCTATGTTCTGTTCTATTCTATTCTATTCTATTCTATTCTATTCTATTCTATTCTATTTTCTGTTCTGTTCTATTCTATTCTATTCTATTCTATTCTATTCTATTCTATTCTATTCTATTCTATTCTACTCTACTCTACTCCTATTCTGTTTTATTCTATTCTATTTTACTCTACTCTGCTCTACTCCTATTCTGTTCTGTTCTGTTCTATTCTATTCTATTCTATTCTACCCTACTCTGCTCTACTCCTGTTCTGTTCTGTTCTGTTCTGTTCTGCTCTGCTCTGCTCTGCTCTGCTCTGCTCTGCTCCACTCTACTCCACTCCACTCCACTCCTATTCTATTCTCTGTTCTGTTCTATTCTATTCTATTCTATTCTATTCTATTCTATTCTATTCTACTCTACTCTACTCTACTCTACTCTACTCTACTCTGTTC